>CANXYI010255193.1:0-14005 GCA_948208565.1 Hura crepitans | reverse complement strand
TATGCAGTGGCCCACTTTTAGGGCCTATGTAGCTGCACCTACCTTCCTCGATACTTAAGGACCTGTAGTAGATAGCGGGGACACGTCCTAGACTACCCCTAGTACCTGCACCTGAGAACAATAAGCACCAATGATGGATACATAGGGACCCGTCCTTAGACCAATCCCAATCCACAATAACAACCTGTAGTGCAGTGGCTCATCATGAAACCTGGGCGGCTGCACCCACCATGAACAATACCTAGTAGTGGGCCCCAGAAGGATCGACTACCTAGTAACTACTCTAACCCTATTTGACCAATCAACCCATCCAGTGGATGTCTAACTGATGGGCCATTAACCATTTTAGACTGTTAGTACTATTATTTTACCATTACGTGACACTTTATGATAATATTGCACAAGTTATTGTAACTTTGCCTACGATTGCAAAGTTACTATTCATTTGATCAATTTTCGCAACTGACACTATTCATTTGGTCAATTTTGCCTTTTTATGCTTTCCATTGCTTATACCATGCAAGTTCTTTTTTCATCAATTCCTTACCCTATAATTCCTACATTCAATACCTAATATAAGGCCTATCATTTTACCATGCTTTTGGTCACATTTTCTCATCAAATGACTCACATTTCTATGTCTTATAATATACCCATTAGGGTCACTTTATTGGTGATTACCACATACAATTTACATACCAATTGCATCAAATGCTTAACCACACATGCCATACTCATTTTAGCACCATTTTCGGCCACATTAAAACACCACGCTTACACATGCAATACTTTCCATTTTAGTATACAAATCTTAATAATTTAACACCAATTACATGATTAAAATCTCAATTTGCCTAATTACAAGCATTTACCCTATTTTACCGCATTTCCATACAACATTTAAGCATACAATTGCACTCACACAATAGGCATAATAAATTTGGATTAATCCACATACCTAGGATACATTCACACCCCTTTCTCCACCACTTGACCCTTGATTGGCTTGCTCCTTCTCACTTGAAATATTCACCCCTAACATAAACCAAAATTGGCTTAGAAAAATTCTAAAAAATCACCTATAACTCCAATTTAAATTCTAAAATCATAGAAACTCTTAGAATTGCCTAAGCTACCTATATCAAAAATAAAAAATGAGTTTGAAGGATTTTTGCTTACTTTGTGCACTATTCACCCAAGTGGTGAATTACGCAATTTTAAGCTTTTTCCTCGAAATTCTTGATGGATTTGAGGTGTAGGATTGATGGAGGTTCTAATTCTATTAATTTTGGTCAAATTGAGAGGGATTTAGGAGAGAGAAAATAACAAAAAATGGTGGTTTCTCATGGAGTTCACGTCGGCTATGGAGGTTTCATGGGGAAGAAGATGACTCTCTCATGTGTGGGCTGATAACACTTGTATAATAACTTGTAATGGATGGGTTGGATCCATTAAATTGGGCCAAATGGGCCCCAATTACTTTATGTAAATATTATATCACTTTTTACTTCGAAAATTCATAAAATATTCTCTGTGTGTCTAAAAATTTCCATTTTAGTTTTAAAATTCCTCCATTAATAGGACTAAGGCCCACATAAAATTTTAGGTCAAAATTCTACCATTGACTTTTTGGCACTATTCACGCCCAGAATAAAATATTCAGAAAAAAATATCTATTGACCTTAGAAAATTCTAATTCCTTATCCATCATACTCAATGGAATTTTTAAGGTTCAGGGTATGATATTTTCGAGACCATCAGGGCATATCTCGAGGCTGTCCCGACCCGACTTTATTTTATCTCCATAAACTGTAGTTCTTGACCTAATATGAATTATTGGTTCTGTTAAAGTTTTTAATTCATTCGTTTTCCCTATTTTTAGGCTTGTCAAAGTTTTATGACTAATACGCCAGTCATTAGACTTGAAATGACGACCTGCACCACGGGGAACATTTCTCGGGCCCAACCGGTATTATTCATAAAACTTTGACTATTGGGCGTTACACGTACACTCTGAAAAGACCTATTAAGCTTCTAGATTTATCTTTATAAATCCTAATCCCTGAAATATAGGTTGCTTCACCAAGGTCTTTCATAGAGAATTGCCTAGATAGCCAAATCTTTCCTATGAGCAATATATCATCAACATAAAGCACAAAAAAAAAAAACAATTGCATTCCCACTGACTTTCTTATACACATATGTTCATCCATGTTTTGTGAGAAAACCAAACTCTTTAATTGTCTTAACGGATGTTCTAGCTTTTAGATGCTTGCTTTAATCCGTAAATTGATTTTTGAAGCTTGCATACCTTGTTGCTATCATCGAATATGAATCCTTTAATTTGTGTTATATACACCTTCTCTAACATATTTCTATTAAGGAAAGTTGTTTTCACATCCATTTGCCAAATCTCATAATCATAATAAGTAGCAATAACAAGCAATATCTTGATGGATTTAAGCATTGCCACTGGTGAAAAGATTTCATCAAAGTCAATTCCTTGCCTTTGACAATAACCTTTAGTAACAAGGTGTACTTAATAAGCAACCATACTATATTCCATGGCAGTCTTCTTCTTAATGGGTTTTATCCCTCTATGTGGATCAACAACGTTCCAAACCTAGTTGTCATATATGGAATCCATCTTGGATTTCATAGCATTTTACCATAGTTTTTATTCAAAACATCCTCATAATTAGTAGATGTTGGTTTCCTTGAAACATGCACAGTGACATTTAAAAATTTTCAAGGAACCTAAAAATTTATAAGACACTAGAGGTTTTGAAAACAAATATGAACAACAAAAAATAGTCTAAGAAATTTTCTGTTATTCGTAGAAAAATGCCCTTTTTCTTTTATTCATCTCACCAAGTTGTTGCAAACTATAATGATCATCACAGCAACACCTTTTAAGGCATCCACACAATAACTTGATGATGAGAGAAATCCAAAAACTAGAGGCTAGTAAAGTTTTTTCAGATTGAAGAAGTAGAAGAAAGGAAAAGTCTCCCTACGACAAAAATAATCTTAATACAGAGTGGCTAATTATTTTAAACTATTTATAGCTAATTGTTACCCTAGGTCTAATTTTTATCTTGTAAAAATATGATCCATAATTGCCTTAAGAAGGCCTATAAAATGGGATTCGTATTGGTCTCTGTGCATAGCCTATTTGTTAGGCTTATGTGAATGGATTTTAACTCTTACTTTAGGCATCAATCTGAGGCTCCTTTAGGCTCCAATTAAAATCAACTCTAGACTTGATTTGAAAGCTTATTAACAATTAAAAGGTTGGCCAAACATATAATTAAAATAAAATCCTTAACTAGGCCTTCAAGGCCTAATGTATCTAACCCTAATTCAAGGCCAGATATATTTGATCAAACTCTAATACCAATTTTATTTTTTTTTTCTACAATATTCAATGACATCTCATGTCATTAAATATTTGATAAATTTGATTCTCATATCAAACTCTTTATATGTGTGACCCTATGGGCTTCCGAGGCACACTAGCAGTACACAGTGAATTAGAATCCTATTCAATTAGGATTCTTCTAATTCAATCTCATTGAATCATAGTTAATTCCCCATTAATAATTCTCATGTGCACAAGTCATGAGAGGCATCTAGCCATGCATCATGATTACCCAAGTGTCAAAAAGTCAAGTGGTTTGACTTAACCTTTCCATATATAGTTACCATGCAATAAACTCATTTTACCATTTTTTATCTCATTCAGGTTTGAGTATAGACTTATGTCAACTCAATGCTTAATGAAGTATATCTAATTAAGCCTTGAATATGTTGTTTCTAATAATTTTATCTTTATTCCCAAAATGCCTTTGTGAATCTCATTCATTATTGCATTTTACTTTGGCTAAAGATTCCTAAATGAAGATAACATATTAGAACTCTGAGATAAACTCCCTATTATAATTTGTGGCGGTGAATCCTTTGTGATCACTACCTTACCCATGATATACCCAATCTCCTAGCTATGTATACTTCTAGTTTGAAGTAAAAGCACTAGAGTCAAAGTATATCACTTCATACTTAAGATAGTTAGTAGTCTTAGGTCTAAAGATACTTGCACCACTGATATGATGAGATGCTTTCACTGACATGAATTAAGTATCCATGTGAATATCTCATGTTCGATCTCCAATGAACTTGCTTCCTAAGCAAGCATCCACATGTTAACTCTAAGCATCAACATGCTTACAGCTTGTGAGAACTACTGCTTGACCTAGTCAAGAAGTATAACATGTTATGGTCTATCTGCATTAACAATGTCCCTTCTTGTTAATACTATGAACATGGATAATTTAGGTATTATCACATTTGAATGCAATAAAAATCTCACATTATAAACACTTCATGATTTTCTCTACACTGTAATTGCATACCAGGGATTTATAACATGGTTTAAGACATATCAAATAATTATAAATATTATAAAAGTGCTATGTAATAAAGAAAATACCCCTTTTTAATTTAGAAATGATGTTGAAATGCACATACTACACATGTGCACTAGGGCAAACAACTAAAAGTAGGCTCAACTCCTACCACTAATTTCATATTTTGTTCTCATTAATGAGAAATCCATATCTCTCTAGAATTGTATAGACTTAAGTAAAGCACCTAGGAGCTTGTGTATAGTAAGTTCTTCTATTACTTTATCATCATGAGTAATAAAAAGATGGATCAACTAGTTAATCAATCTCTATTTTTGGCTTTAGAATTCCATCAAATTCAATTATACTCCCACAATTTTCTTTTAAAAGAAACTTTTTCTCTAAGTAGATAGCTTGCTTTGAAACAAATACCTTTTGTTCCAAAAGGTTGTAAAAATAGTATCCCAAAGATGCTTTTGATACCTCACAAATAAGCATTGTAACACCCCATAAAATTGAAAGAAAAATGTTTGGGTTAAAAAATAATATATATATCTTGAAAATGATTAACATTTGTGGTAAAATTAAGTAACAATATTTATATGAAGGACTAATGGTGATATTTAACTATGGGGTAATCTAGATTATTAGATGGAGTTTTAGTGTGCTAATCTAGGCCATCCATTCAAAGGCTAAAAATAGCTAAAATCTATCTATGATTTTTAAAAAAAATCATACTTTTCTTTTCTTTTGAGAAGTTATACAAAACCTCTATTGAAGCTTGAACATTAAAATTCTATTAAGGTAATCTAATTAATTGGGCTTTTAAACCTCTCTATGTGATTTTGCTACTCTTCTAATAGTATTTTTTTGTGTGTGTGCTATGTTCTTTGCTTGGTTTTTTATGGTTGAAGAAGAGGGAGAGGAAGAGGCTAGGAAGAGGAAGGAAAAGGGGATGCCGGTAACTAAAGATTATATGTGTGCAAAATGATTTTGGTTGCATTAGAATGATATGTACATAATCAATTTGCAATTTTCCCTTTGATTTTTATGCAATTTTTGCTTAGTTAGGTTTTCTACTATAATTGCTTGAAATATGATGAAATTTTGTGTATTATGTGTAATTTGATGTGTTAAAGTGAGTAAAATGTTTTATGATTCATATATGTTGAGTAAGTATTGATTTGAGTAAGTTTTGGCATGAAATAGATGTGAAATTATGGGTTTTTGCAATTGCTTTTGAAGAGAAATTTGACCATTTTTTGTCAAGTCTAAAGACCTCATATCCATGACTTATGTAGGTCATGCTTGTGACCTCTCTTAAGCCAAAACACTATTTTTGGAATGATTATAGGGTTATTGGTGTGATGTACAAAGGGTCATGCTTGTGACCCCTTAAAATCAATAATTAAATTTTCAATTCTTTTGCAAATCAAAAGGATTTTGAAAATGGTTTTAAACCTAATTTAATTTGATGAATTTATGCAATATTTGAGGGTTGATTTGCACGAATTATTGACATAAATGAGATATGAATGTGTAATCAAATGACGAAGATATGAGTTTGGAAATTCTATACTACAATATGATAAGGCGATGGGATAAGATGGTTGATTGTGTTGAGTAATGGGTATGTGCATATGATACATAACATCTGAGGATGAGTTATGGCTTATATTGAATATGATAATATAATGATAAGACTATGATTATGACTATGTGATAAGTGTGTGATGATAACTGTGATGAGCCATGATGATGTGATTATGATGCATGATAGTGAGACATAAGAAAATGGATTTGAGTGCCATTATATGCTAAGACAAGATGAGTTTTATGAACATATCATGTGAAGATTAAATTGTGAGATTTATAAACTAAGCATGAAATCCTTATTTGTGAAAACAAATATGAAATGGATATGTGAACACAATAAGTAATGCCCGTATATTCTTGGACTAAAGTTAGTGTTAAGATAAGTTGGCATGCTAATAGGGGATTTGTTTAGCAGTATTGTATCTTTTTATCATGAGATATTATGGGTATAGCTGCACATGCTTCATTAGGTACTATACAACATGTGTGTGCTCACTTGATCAAATGCAATAATATGAGTATGGTCGCGTAAGCCCCATTGGGTACCTTACATTATATAAGCTCATTTCCATTATGTGATATTACGAGTGCCACATTAGGTACCGTACATATGTGTGTGATTACCCGTTACCCGGTTTACAACAGTCATCGAATACAATGGGCCAAACTAAATAAATTAATGAGAAAATGCATTTATATTAATGTTATTGAGGCAAATATGATTTAATAATGGATGTATGTGTAACACCCCCTACCCGATTCCTAAAGGAACCTAATAGGAGATGTTAATTCCCATAGGTCAGCCATCCTATCACTATTCCAGCTATCATTCATTTAACACTTATATCCCTAACTATCTCGGTGATGTATTCCTATCATTTTTCCTTTATTCTCCTAAGTTGTCCTTAATTTGACTGTAGTTAGCTGATAAGACCATTTTATGTGGCAGTAATTTAATTTACAGAAATTTGGGCAGCAAAATGGCTACCCGGGTGAAAAACTAAATTTTTAAACCCTATTAAAAAGCACTTCTATATCAATTATCAACACATCATTCCTCTCTAAGACCCATCTGGTCCTCTAATTATCCAGTCCCATCACACAGTCACACAAACACAGGGTCTCAAACCCCACATTAGGTTTAAACACAAACCAAGCACACAGATTGCATATATGCATACATTTATTTCATAACTCTAGTTTATCAAATACAGACCATATAGTATCAAAGTCATGTTTAACAGCTCTAGGCACTGGGCTCTATACCCTATCTACACATGAGTGCCATCTACGTACACATAAAAGTACATAAAATATACCCCAATAGATGATTATTAGTTACATTGTATGGATATATTGCAATGATGTGGTTGACTATGATTTGGAGGACCAGAGGGTCCAGAAGGGGTGAAAAGGTTGATAGTAAATTTAGAAGTGCTTTTCTTTGTAGGTTGATTTTGGGTTAGTTAACAGGGCAATCATTATGTTGCCCGATTTTTCGCAAATGTCTGATAGTGCCTGATAGGTGTTTTAATGAACTGAAATAGAATGTAATTAGGGAATGAATAATTAGAATGGGTTTAAGGCTAGGTTTAGTCAAACTTGGTCAAAGTTGGGTAAAAGTTAAACGAAAGGCCCCTAGGGAAATCCTAGGATAGATGATCTCAGCAGGAAGTAGCACGTCTTGCCTGTTTTAGGTAGAAATGGGTAAAGGGTGTTACGGTACATACATAAACAATATGCTAAAGAAGTTTATCATGGATTTTTCAAAGAAAGGTTCATTCTTATGGTTCATGGGAAATTCCTTTGTAAGTCTATGCATCCCAAGACACAAAACGAGAGAGAACACATGAGTAGGATCCCATATGCATCCGCTATTAGAGTTATCATGTATGATATGTTATATGTATGACTTAATGTTGCATTTGTTTTGAGTATCATGAACCAATTCTAATCCATACATGGAGAGGGACATTAGGTGGCTGTCAAAAACATCCTTAAGTATTAGGACTAAGGATATGTTCTTCTTATATAGAGAAGGTGGTTTATAGGTAAACAAATTTACTAATGCTAGTTTCTAGTCTAATAAAGACAATTGTAAGTCTTAGTCAGGTTAAGTGTTCATCTTTGGATAAGGTATAGTTAGTTGGAAGAGTTCTAAACAAGGAACAAGTGCAGACTCAACAACCAAAGCTAAGTACATTGCTACTTCCAATGTTACTAAGGAAACATATTTTATCAAGAAGTTCATTAGTAAACTTTGAGTTTTACTAACAATTATAGATCATATACCGTTGTATTGTGATAATAATAGAGCTATTATGTAGGTAAAAGAACCACAGTCTCATCAGCGATCCAAGCATATTCTCAAGTGCTACCATTTAATTAAGGAGATAGTGTAACGATCTAAAAGTTTTGAACTGTAAAGAATACTACTTCGGGATGCATGTTAGGACCCTGCCAAAAAGGCTTAAAGCTCTCATAAGCAGGGGTCCCTCCTAATAGGTCTTCCTAATTAAGGGTAAAGTGACTAGTTGGTTTATTGTTTGATATACTCGAAGGTACTAAGCTCATGAGTGATGGATATACAAATAATTCCCTAAATTTAAATGAAAAATTGGTTCATGTATCACAACACCATCCAAGGTAAAAAGGACACAATTAATAAAGATTAAATACATAGAATAGATAAAAATTAGAATAATAGAGGAAATATCAATTGGCACTTTCAAATTCCATTCTTAAGCCCTAATGGAGTCACCAATCGTAGGGACATGGGGGTTAATTGGAGCCACATCTTGATTTATATCGAGAAAACTATTGATCTTTACCCATAAAGGGTTTAGAGTCAATATCCTATTTATGTCTTTTTAATATGTCCATTCTAATTACAATGTTTATCCTTATCATCTGATTATGTATTTTATTTTGAAACATCCATAACACCTTTACAACTTATTAACACAAAGCATATTGCATAAAAATAAAGTTACGCATATTATTTAAAAGAAAAATAAAATAACATCAAGAAATTGAGTCATTAATTAATTGCATAGTGACTTGACAAATGATTCACGATTCTTTAAGAAAACTGAATTCAACTACCCAACTCCAAATTGGAGATTAGCCTTCTTAAATACTTTTTCATGGTGACTTTTGGTTAAGAAAAATAAACCAATTTATTAGAAAATGCTAATTAAGTATCTAAAAAAACATTAATGGTATGTTAATTTAAGCATATGAATGGTTTACTTAAATCTACTTATTACAAATGAAAGCTCCAAAATTTATAGTTCTGAATACAGTCCATAATGCAAATAATTGGAAATAATAATACCTATAACTATAATAAATATAAAACAAATAAAGTGTAATTTCTTCTTGGATCATTGTTTGTGGAACATAAGAAGCTTAATTATGGTCTGTACAAACTTCTCGACTTACGTCTATATACCTTTCTACACATCTCAACAAAAAAAGTTAGATTCACAAAAAATGGTTTGTGCAAACTAAGATATAGTTCATGCAGACCAAGATGTATATGAGAATGAAAAGGATAACAAGTACAAGCAGATAATGTTAGGTATTCATGATATAACACATGCAAGCATCATTTTGGAAATAACCAGTCTGTACGGACCTAATATATAATTAGATCTGCTCCAATAACTGTGTCTTTGATCAATAAAGATCTTTAAACCAAACTATTTGCATTAATAGAGATCATTGATCTATGATGAAAGAATAAAAGTAATAATGAACCTTGGAATTACCTAATTAACAATTTCAAAAAGTAGACAAAGGTAAGAGTTTTCAAGAAATGATTGATTTTTAGTGATGGCTTAAGGTCTAGTAGAGTAACAAATCCATTTTGGGTTCAAGATGCCAAAAGTCCCTATTTGGGTTAGAAAAAGAAGTATTTATAATGGGAAGATGTGTTAGATTGGTAAAGTTTAAGAAAAAAACTACCAAATAAGAGATAGAAGCAGAATACAAAACTAGATTTCTGGAAGTTGTTTGCATCAAGGATTGTGCAGACCTTATTGCGATGGATATAAGGTTCATGCATACTAAATTTTAGGGAAGTTCATGCAGACTTTAATACTTGCAAACTAAGTCGATATGGACTTAGGTTAGCAAATGTTCCATTGTTTGACTTTCTCTAGCTATCATCGTTAGTCCTGGACCTAGGGTGTCTACACTAGTGTTCTTTAGTTTTGATTATGGACTAGTTTCTTTTTGTAAGGGAAAACATGAAACCGTAATGAGAAATGTTATGATTTAATGCGAATTTTTAGGTTATGAATTTTATGTAGTGATTTTACACTTAATGCTTGACTAATATGAGGTTGTTTTGAATTATTAGCCATAATCAAATAGAGAAGTTAGGATTCTTCATTCAATTAAATATTGTTCATGATCTTATGAGTTATTGCGTATTTGATTAATTTTAAGTATAATTGTGCATGTTACTATAATTGATTTAGCTTAATAATACTTATTCGATTTAAAAGAATTTCTTCTAGATTCATTTTTATGTAATTAATTCTAAGTTATTTGAATAAAAACTTATGTTAATTTGAATATCATTAATTAAATAAGGATAATTGACTGCAGGATAAATCTCCAACTTATAACTTAAAACTTGTGTTAAATTGAATAATTGTGGTATCAACGGTGGATTGTGGATCTTAACAGTTTGATCATTGGTTTTTGTTTCATTTAATTGATTGTTTTTCATTTTTATACCTTAATTTTAACTTTATTCTCTTAAGTTAGATAATTAATTCAATTTTTTTTATTTTTCAAATAAAAGTAAAAATTAATTAGAAATAGTCAATTTGTTTTTAATCTTTGTTGGAATCATATTTGAATTCTAGTTTTACTTTGTTACTTAATTAGTGCATTTTTTGGTGATTGAAGACCCACGTATCAGAGGGTGCTAATTCAGTACACCGTGTGCAAAGCCGCATATCGGTTTGACAAAAAAAGCAAGTTTAAATGTGAATTAATATTATTAAGCTTTTAAAAATTTAAAACCCTTAATTTATATTATTAAGCCTTTAAAATATAAAAACGTGGTCAAGGTTCCCACTATTGAAACTCTAGAACTCCCGCCAAAACGTAAACATAACTAGTCCTTTGCTCCTTAAAAGATCTAGGGTTTATTTTATTTTATTTTATTTATTATTCGGGACCTGGTTTATGTTTGGGAAATGGGCTCGACAATACTCAGAAAGAAAAGTCGTGGCGTCGCCAGAAAAATCGATTCTCCTCATATTATGCAAACTTTGATATCTGCAATTCGATCTTCGGAGGTAATTTTGCATCATTATGTTTGATATTCTGTGTCGTTAATGGGCTTCAAGTCCTTAGTATTCAATGAATACTCCTTTTTTTTTTTTTTCAATAAATTCAGTCGCTTTTTTGAGGTTTAATCTCAATTGCCTTTGTCTACTCGTTGCCCCCATTTTAATCTTTTCTTCTAATTTCAGGGTTTAAATCCAGCTAACTTGAAAACATTGTATGCTTTGCTGGTCCATTTGTCTATGAACACGCACTGTGAATCTGGTTTTTGTTACCCAGATGAGGCGTTGAATAAATGCGAGGTTAAATTGAAATTTAATGACATTCATGATCTCTCTAGTGTTTTATTTGAAGAACTCGATGAGGGATTTAAGGAGTTATTCACAGCTTTGAGTGATATTTCCTCTACTCGGGTTACGTCTTTTCGAGCAAAGAGTGAACAATTGATGCTGCTGCTGAGATGTTGTATGGTGATGTTAATTTTCGTTGCATTCAACCAAAAACTCCTCATTGAGAAAGGAAGAATTCTTCTTTCAAATCTTAGCAGATTGATCTCTATTCAGTTAGATTGTGGTCGAAATGAGAAAGGTTCAATTGCCTTTGAGAGTTTTGTTTCCGTTGAATGTCCATATGTCGCTGGTGATTGTGCTGCCTCTGTTAGTGAGGAGTTAGTTGCTTCTTTTTCATTTTCGGAACATTCTGATTCGTTCTATGTGCTTCTATGTGAATTCCTCGAGGTAATTTTGCTTTTTTCTTTTCCTGTTCCTGTTCCTTTTTCTTTTTATTCTTGTCAGTTATGATCACTATAAATTTTTATTTGTTAGTGTTATTATCTTAGTAGTATAAAAGTTGTGGTAACATCTATGCATCCGGCTGGGACCATTATACAACTTCATATGTCTGATGCTTAAAATGTTACTAAATTTAGGTGACTTTGGATTTTAGGCTTTTATGTCATAGACTCTTCGGAAGCGATTTCCCAATATTATGGTATTAGTTTATCTTGATATATCACATTTTTAGTTTAACGTCTGCCTGGTTACTGATTATTAATTTCAAGCATTACAAGAGCTCTAGTTAATTTTTAATGTTTGCATATGCTGATACCTTCTGGATATCTCAATCATATTTTAGTATTTTGTTAATGACCCTTTGTCTCAAGATCGTGGGTAGATTTCAGAGCACTGAGTCACTTTTTTAAGTATATATCATACTTTTTATATTAGCATATTCTGCATAGCTGTGAGAGTCCTAGGTTTCTCTCTTGCTGGGTTCATGGGCACATAACCCTTGTTAGAATTTAAAAAAAAATGCATTTAGTTTTCTTTTCTTTTTTGTTGTTTCAGATTTTCCCTTTCATTCTTTGTCCTTTTTCATGCCTTCTTCCTGTAGGCACAATTTTAGATGTATTTTGCATCTAAGTCCTACTTGATTTTAATCCATTAATTACAGGTGTTTGCAGATGAGCTTTTGATGCATAAAACACTAAGAAAATACTTTATGCTGATTGATTCTGCCTCTTCTAGAAGTGAAAAACTATTCAACTTCCATTTTGGTCATGGTAATATTGGAAGTGTGCTGGAGGTGATTTGTGCACATTTTATTCTTTCAGTTTCTGATGAACGAGCATTTGCAAATTTCATCAACAGATTGTATTGGTGCCACAAGGAGGATTCCAGAATTCCACAAATAAGCTTGCCATCAGCCTTATGTTTGCTTCTGAATCCTGTCGTGCTTTCTTCTCCAAAAATGTTCCAGGCACATTTTATATTACTGGTTTCTGAAGCAATCAGCATCAGCAAAGCAACTGAGAATGTAATTCTTGATTCTAGATCAATGGATTCGTATTTGAGAGCATTTGAAAGGTCTGTCATCCTTTACACAAGACACATGTCTAATTTGGATGCTGATAGCCACCATTTGGCTGGTGATGGTTCTTGTGTCCAATCACATGGTAGCAATCAGCTTGATTTTAAGTCATTTCTTCTCCAAAAATCGGTGGATAAATTATATCATCTACATGCCAAGTCAGAAAGTTTGTGGGATTCATATTTAAGCAAAATGTCCTTTAAAAAAAATTCTGAGCTGGTGGCGTCCTCCATTACATATGTGAAAGAGAATTTGTGTTTGTTTGATGATACCCATAAAGATGAAGTTCTATATATCTTGAATTGCATAATATTGGGATGTTCATCTGATGATACAAGCACTATACTGCAGAAAGGGGAAGCAAGCCCCCAAGATACATGTCTTCTTGCTTCTATATTGAAGTTAATGAGTAGTTCAATGTTGCAAATTGTATGGCACGTGAGGCATGTTGAGTGTTCAAGTTCGCCGAAATCAAAACAGGGTGTCTTTTTGTGTAAGGAATATGATTTTATATTGGGCATTCTTTCTGGCTTTCAACAGTTTAGTGTCCATCTACCAATTCAGAACTTCTTAGTTGAAAAGATGCAGTCTCATCCTGCAAGGCACAAGGAGACCAAGTGGATGCTTTTGCATCTTTTGGGCTCACTTTCATTAAGTTATGTTAGCGGGATTGATTTCTTAGTTAAGGGTTGTCTATTTACAATTTTGGCACTGTTGTACTTGTTCATAATTGAAGACGGTGATCTTAGTGCCTTAGTGTTCATTTCGAGATCAAAATCCTTTTCATCTAAATCATCTGAAAATGTTGAAGAGGTAAATTTTGCTTCTTA
>CANXYI010254934.1:0-24766 GCA_948208565.1 Hura crepitans | reverse complement strand
ATTTTTCATAAAGTTTTTGGGTGGAGGAAGAGAGAGAAAGCAAAGAAAAATGGTGGTTTCCATGGGGGAGAATTCGGCCAAGTGGAGTTAGGGAGGAAGGAGGTGATTTGATTCATAGTTAAGGGTTGATTCATGAAATTTTGGAGTATGGGATGGGTTGGACCCATTTGACTAGCCCAAATGGCCTTTAAACCAATTTTTGTGCATTTTATGTCATCTTTTTGCCTAAAAATTCAAAAAATATTCCACATGTCCCTAAAAATTCCCATTTTAGTTCCAAAAATTCTCAATTATTGTCACTAAGGCCCTTGCAAAATTTCAGCTTAAAATTCCTTCGGGAGCAAAAATCACTATTCACCATAGAGCGAGTTTAACATTCAAATATTCATAAAATATTCCCTGGTCCTCCAAAAATTCTCATTCTAGTTTTAAAAATCCTCAATCAAGGTCCTGAAGGCCAATGTAAATTTTTAGGTCAAAAGTCAATAGTTGACTTTCTAGCACTATTCACCCGCCAGAATAAAATATTCAAAAAAATATCTATTGACCTCAAAAATTATAATTCCTCCTCCATCATACTTAGTGGAATTTTTTTTGGTTAAGGGTATGGTATTTTTGAGACCATTCAGGTACTTTCCCGGATCTTGGGGCTGTCCCGGCCTGATCTTATTTTATCTCCGTAAATGATAGTTCTTGACCTAAAATGAATTATTGGTTCTACTAAAATTTTTATTTCATTCATTTCGACCATTTTTAGGCCAGTCAAAGTTTCCCAGCCAATATGCTAGTCAACGGATTCAGAATGATAACCTGCACCACGGGGAACATCACTCGGGCCTAGAAAATGTTATTCACATGATCCGGGTTTTTGGGCGTTACAATACATATCACATAGGCCAATAGCATATGGCAAGGCCTATAACTCACTTCCATGTCATGTATCATAAAAACGAGTTATGTAGCCAACTTAGACTTATATACACACATAAACACATAAACTTCTCATTTTTACTTTTACACACACATACACACTAACACACATATTATCATTACCTTTATGCCATACTCAAGTATAATCAACTATTACTCACTCGAGTACATAGCTTAGGTTACACGTATGGACAGTTTAAGCATATGGCCACATTTTAGGCAAAACAGCTTATTAAAACTCTCTATGGGAATTACACAGCTTAACTACATCATAATGTTAAAGTACATGTTATATCATATCTTCACACTTCATAAGCATACATTTAGATCATAAAATCTGTCCATGCACTCAATTTCTCAATATAACATGATTTAGCCATTTAGCGTATCACACGCGAATTATATGACTACCAGGAATCACATATGAGCACGACACTTATAAGTTACATCTAATCACCATTTATAGCATTCCTATATATATTATAATGCATATATCATGTAGGTTAGGCATTTATCCAACTCATTTACGGTATGGTCAAATCATGCCAAAAATGGCATTTATCGATATTATATTTTATATAACGTATATCACGTGCACATAGCATTTCACATATCCAAGTGGCATTTGGCCACCCTCAAAGTCCCATACATGGACATGAATCTCTAAACAATATTAGCTATGCCATTAGTATTTCATAAATCATGTATGTGCTCATAATGCCTTACATATAGCATAAACACACATACATGCACATACACCTTCTCAAGGCCATTCGGCCTCCACATATGCACACATATAGCATGTATTTACTCATACTTAACATAAATTTCAACAATTTAACATCCCAACCATTTTTATTGCATTAAATTCTATTAAATGCATTAATGGAAAATATTACATATTATGTCAAATTTACACATAATTATTTATTCATGCATTTAAGACATATTAACATGACTACATGTACTTAATGATGTTATGTGGTACGCTCGAAGTTATCTCATGCCTTTCCTTTGCCCTAGGAATCACAGATTGACATTTTGCCTAGAAGTTCAAACGGTCAAGATTTAGCAAAAAAACATATAAAATCACTCTGAAAATTAAAACAAAGGCATTTAACAACTCTTAGGCATGTAACGAACATGGAAAAAATGTTAGAACTCAAAAATTCTTACCCGAGTGAAAAAGGTCACTATTCTCTTTAGGTTTCTTTATGCAATTTCTCTTAAACTTCTCTACCAAATCGGGTGATTTAGTGTCTATGGAAAGCTCTCAACATAAGCTTTCAGTCAATCACAATTTTTGTAAGTGGGTGGTGTCAAATGAAGAAGAAAAAGAGAGGAAAGGGGGCTAGTATTGGTGCCGGCCAAGAAAGAGAGAAAAAGAAAAGAAAAGAAAAAAAGGAAAAAAATGAAAAATAAAAGAAATAAATTGGGTATTTATAGTTTTTGAGTTATTTAATTTTTCCTTCCTTTTGGGTTTATTTTTGCCCCTCTCTAGAATCCAAATTAAATAATTAACACCTCTAAAAATTAAATAAATAAAGGTTTTATAGATCACCAAAATCTCAGGTTCGAAAAATGAAGGGAATTGAGAAATCAACATAATTGCTCAATTAAAAATTCAAAAGAATTACTTCCCGATATCTAAAAATTCTGATTCTAACACCAATAGACTAGTTGAAATATTTAAGTACCAGGTTGTATGACTCTTGAATTATTTTGAGCAACTTTTTATTTATTTTACGGTTTAACTTTACCTATGGCACTATCATAGGACACTGCTGAAAAATCTTTTTTATCATTTTTAGCCATCTAAATAACTTCAGATGGACTTCAAACTTTACCCAAAATTCTCTCATAATTAATACTCCCTAATGGATTACTTAGTGTGACTTGAATTTTGAGAACAATATTAATCCCGAGAAGTACTATTTATGAGAGTCGAGATTTTCAGGTCATTACAAGATGGATGGAAGAGAGTTAATCTTAGCCATCCATCTCACCCATATATAAGGTGGAAATTATGAGTAGTAGAAGAAACGTTCTTATATATAGGTGAGATGCATGGCAAAGATTAAGTCTCTTTCATCCATCTAATGACCCACACATAACTAAGGCATTTTCCTTTATCAATCCTTTACTTAATCCCTAATTTTATTTTCACTCCCTTATAAAATCATTTGTAGATAAAGGAAAAATTATATTCGTCATTATTTTTTCCCACAAATATATTTTCAAAAATATATTTTGAATTTTATGGCATTGTACTCCTTCCCCTCTTAAGTAATTTCGCTCGAAAAATTACCTAATATAAATAATTGAATTGTCAAATGAGGTTATCTTTTCCATTCGTCTTAAGATACCTTTCTATTTAAGGTTACTTGTAAACCTTTTCACTAACTTTATAGTTCATTAGATCAAACTTGTTCCTATGACTTGTGTCAAAATAACCAGTCATTTTGGAGATGCTTAAAGTTTCATGCTATTCAGTGCTTTATACAATATCCTTTTATTTGATGGCTTTATAGTTGTTGTTTTTGTTTAAATTGTTTACATGATCTCTAAGCATATCTTTATCGGGAATCATATTATAAATTATAATCTCTAAATGCTTATACTCATCTTTTTTCATCTACTTAGTCATCTAATCCATAGCTTTCGCTCTTAAGGAAAAGCCCTATGGTTGCTTCCAATTTATCTTACCTCTCTTGGTTTTCTTTCACTTGTTAGATTATATGTCACTTCATTCTCCTCTATGTCACCATTACCATGTAATTTATAGGTATCTAATAGACATTTATAATATGACAAAATAGTTGACCATTTATACTTAACGCATCAATTGCCACTTTTACCATGTCTATTTGGTAATCTAACATGCTAACATAATCTTTAATAGGTCTCGTGTGACACCCCTTACTCAATCCACCATCGAGCCCGAATAAGAGATATCATATTACCATCTCATTTTCTTCTTAAAACTCATCTGATAATCATATAAGTTAAATCTATTAACATGTATATGAGTTTATTTTACCAAATTGGTTACGGGTCATGACTTAAAAATCCAGCAGCATAATGGATGTCTGAGTGAAAAAGCAAAAATTTAAACTAGCATATAGATCACTTTTATAACAATTCTCATCCTTATCACATCACATTAGATCCTTTTGATCACCTAAAATACTCACATCAACTACATCACACACATATACCTTAATTAGTACATCAACAATTACATGCATAGGTTATACATTTCTGCATATAGTTACATCATATAACTTGTTTACAACATTTACAAACTATGATAGAATATATTTACATAACTGTGCCCTAAACCCCCTTTATGAACATAAGTGCCACTAAATAAAATAATACATGTAGATTTCCAAAAATATACTTAGCTTGATGTCGGCTACACTGCAAATTGAGGTGGAGCTCAATCTACCATTTACTACTTATACATCAGAAAAATCAACACACTAAGCATAAGCTTAGTAGTGAATATAGTGAAACATGTATTGTATCACACGCAAATGCCTCATACAAACTTGTAAGGCATCAAAATTATACATAATTGCCACACCATTATTTACATGTTACCATTTATTTACTTACTTTACTCATAAACATAAAATAGTGTATCCAAATTATCATATTACTAGTTATAATGAATATGACTTTATTTATTCTTTCACTATGTTATAACCATTTAAATTATATCATTCCTTTCTAAATAATATGTTATATCATCTATTTCATCTTAAGCCTTATACTTGAGAGATAACTCTTTAAACACTGGATAACGGGATCTAGACTTATATAGTAGCCCACATTATGGACCTTGATAGCTATACCTACCATAAAATCAAAGACCTTTTGGTAGTAGGGATAGCTCTCAAGAACTTCCCACTAATGAGGATAGCCCTAAGAACCTCCCAATATTAGAATGATAGGGATAGCCGTCATAGACCACCAATATCAGGATAGCAATCCTAATATCAAAAGTATAAGATAATAGGGATAACCTTTATGTAGTTCCAAATGTTAGGATAGTAGGGATAGCCCTCACAGAATTCACAATATCCGAAGGTGTCTAGGGTTCACATCTAGAACCTCAACAGCTACACCTATTGTACAATAGGCAATTATCCTTACAAACCAAAGCCATTAATAGCTATTAACTCCTTAGTTAACCGGTTAACTTATCTAGTAGGTGGTCTAACTAATATAGGCCTCAGTTCTACTTTCCATTTATTATTTACGTTTTCTTATTTTCATTGGATTTACTAAGTTCTATTTCATGCCACATGATATTAAATATATATTGTGAGACCCCTTACCTAATCCATCGCCAGACCCAAATAGGGAATATCACATTGCTATCTCACTATCTTCGTAAAACACTTCCTGTGATTATATAAATTGACTTTTTTTATTAACATAGTTATGGGTAATTTTACCAAATCAATTATGAGTCATGCCTTAACAAAAATCCGATAGCATAATAGTTGTTTGGGTGAAAAATCAAAATTTTAAACCTTTAAAAAGAACACTTCTATAATATTTCATGCCATCACCATATCATAATGGATCATTTTAATCCTCCATAACACTTTTTTCAAACATATCTCACATAGTTACCTCAATCATCATAATATCACATTCATGCATGGATACGATATATATCTCACAAGCATTTACATCACATAACCTTTTTATAATATTTATAAATCATAATAAGATGTGTTGACATGACTAAGCCTAAACCCTTTTACATGTCAGTGCCCCTAAACAAAACAATACACATGAGATGCCAAAAATATACACCTTGTTGGTAGTATAGCTATTACACTATAGGCTGAGGCCGAGCTGCAATCTATTCATTAAATTCACATGTAAGACCTCACAATCATACATATTAGCCATATTACCTTTTACATATTAATTGTGACACCCCCTATTAGAGCCCTAAAGAAACCCGATAAGCGATGCACTTCCTAACAGGTCACCCATCCTAGAATTTCTCTAGAGGTAAACTCTTTAACACTTATGGACTATTTTAGAACTCTGTCAGGCATTGCTTAGATTTCCAGTCTAATCTTTAACTAGGTTTATATATGGGTTGATAGACTGAGAAAGCCCATTTATAGACACTTTACAAGTTACAAAAAATTGGGCAGCACAACAGCTACCTAGGTGACATATCAAAATTTTTTACACATGTTAAAAGCACGTTTATAGACACTCATTCCATACAACCTCTATATAGACCCTTCTAGTCCCCTAGTCAACATCAGCACATATTAAACATATACCAAAATCACACACACATAGGGTCTCAGGCCAACAGTTATCAAAACCTCAAGCAACCCAAACAAACAAAGCACCTGTTATATATATATCACATCCATGTCTTATTTATAGACATAATAGCTCTTAAGCATGCTAACCTATACCTTCAGAATTTACATGAGTGCCACTATTAAATAAAAAGCAACACTATTTACCCTTCAACACTTTTATTGCTACAGTGTACAATCTCTAAAGCTTGTCTACTTGTCTTTGCTACCTACGCACAACAACATGGGTACGCTGAGTATAAAACTCAATAGTGAATTTAAACCATTAAAAACATGCCACATGCATTAACTCACACAAGCAAACATAAAACAATGGTCTAGATGTAGTGTGTGGGTGACATGCTAGGTGACTAATGCCATTCAAATAATATGCCATGGTTATTTTAAAATTACTAAAATGCCATTGTGTTTTATTTATTAAATTTATTATAATGAGTTATCATTAATTATGCTAGACTTGTATTTTACTTTACTTTAATTCCATTTTATAAGCCTGACTAGATAGATGACACTTACAAACACTAGACCAAGAGGGAATTGAAAAGTGTGTAATGGCCCACATTTTGGACCTCGACCGCTCCACCGGCCTAATTTAACCATATAAATCAGTTCACAAGAACCTCCTAGAAAATGAGCAACTGTGCATAGGGATCAGTCTGTAGACCTCCCAATGGCTACTTAACATGTCAAATTATTCATCCTAGTATGCCCAGCAGACTAGTGCAGTGACCCAATTATGGACTTTGCCCACTGCACCAACCTAGTCTGATAAACAGATAGTCTAGCAACTGCTAATCCCTAAGTTGACCGGTATGGGCCATCTGACTTCATTTTAAGTTTATTTCTTTACTTATCATCTTTTTATAATATTCCAAGCTAAAAAATAGATAGTTATAATTTTTATCAGATAGTTAATTTTTGAACTAAATAGTTACAGGTCATTTTTAGGTCTACCAGACAATTACAGGTCAATTTTCTAAAATATTTTAAAGCTTTTTCATAGGCATAATTAAAGTCATATTAATTGTAGTCTAATCCATTATTTTTGCTCATTTAAATACATGTTAAGCAGTCATTTTAAATATAGTCCCAAAATTCATTTTTACAGGATAGTTATAGGTCAAATTTCAATTTTACGATGGCCATTTTAAGTTCATTTTAAGCCCTTTTCTGGCTATCTTTTAGTGCCAATTGCACTCATTACCATACACTTTCATAGGCCTAAAGCCAATCCTAAAAGTACATCTCAAAGTGCCATAAAAGTGGCTTCCATACCATGTCACATAAGCATTTAAAATTGGTTCATTTTAAGGTACCATTTGCATACATATTTTTGTCCATTTACAAGTTAATTTACCATGCCATTATAAGCCAATTTCAAGTCCCCTTTTTTAACCATTTTCTAACCTTAAAAGGTATCCTAATATTCATACATTTCATGCCTTATTACTTATTCATATTCACCTAAGTCATGCCATATATACATTACAAAATCCAAGCCAAATATGTCGAGCCATATCACACATATATACATATTATGCCTTACCTTATTTTCATGCCATTTACCCTTGTATACCTTTTTGCCAATGCACCCAAATTGTAATACACATACTTTCTATCACATTCTAGCAGACATACACATATTTTAACATCACACAAGCATGCTTACACATACATGATGCCATTGCCATACAAACTAAGCCATTGTCCACCTTAGACATGCCTCAGCCACACTTAGTGTACACACACAGAAGCCTTATTCACCAATTTCTTCACCTACACATAAAATGCCATCACTAAAAATCTAAATTCCATATAATATGCCAAGCATACATGCCATAAACCTAACCTACACACTAAGGTACCTCTTAGCCTAATGAAACCTCACATCAATATTCATAAATTCCCACCATATAAACATATAATTCAAGCGTTTTTCATGTCCAATACCTTAGAAGTCTTGCTAAAACCACCTTAAAAAGGCATATACTCATCACACACAACATACATACCTCTTGACCAAATAGGGAACTCATCCTTCCATTCACTCTTTTCCTCAAATTGTCATTCTAATCATTCATTCTACATATAATTAACACAAACACAAGCCTAATTCACCATTACATACACTTTGACCTTAAAATCCATCGTTTCTATACAAGACTTCTGTACCTATCACATTTGAAATTCAATGTCTATGTTTTGAATGCCTTAAATTCACATACCTTGCTATTAAAAGAGATGAATTCTTCACTTCAACCTTGAAAGAGACCAAAGCATACTTTAATATCCCTTTTCTTCCATTCATGCCATTATCTTTCAAAATCCTTAAAAAAATTGCACAAGTCTCCAAATCAATTTCCAAGCATATAGGAATTATTAGAATCACCAAATCCTCTAGGAAATAAATTAAAAATGGTTGAATTACTTACAAATAAAAAGTTACCTTTTTAGGCCCCCTTTATGTACACTTGTTACACTTTGAATTTCTTGAGCTTTAGGCACTCCTATGGCTTCCAAATCCTTCATAAATTAATTTACAACACCTTAACATGTTTTTTAGTGGTAATTAGCAAGAGAAAATCTTGCAAAATGAAGCAAAAATGGTGGATGTTAGCTGAAAATTGCATTAGGAAAAAAGGACGAGAAAGAAAGGAAAATGGGTGGGTGGTAAGGTGAGTTGCCAAGTGGGCAACTAGGTGTCACATTAAGCCCTTTTATAGTGGTTGAGGTGGCATTGGTGGTGTCATATGCCACCCGAGCATCCCAAAAAAGCTCAATTTTGGTAGAAACTTTAGGGAATTTTTAAAAATCACAGTGACCTTTAAAAATTGTTACATTTTTTTAAAAAATCCTTGATTAGTCCCATTTAAAGTCTTGTAAAATTTCACAGCCAAATTCCACCAAAGGATAGTTAACTAACTGCCTTAATTTACATGTAAAACCCTAAAGTTAAGAAAATTTGCAAACAACCTTGAAATTCAAAAATTCTTTCACTAATAGACTCAGGGGAATTATTAACTTTCAAGGTATGATATTTTTAAGTCTATCCAGGCACATCTCGGGTTATTCTTGGCCTGATTCCATCTAAGCCTACGGACCACTAGATTATAGCCTAAAATAATTTATTGGTTTTGCTAAATCTTTAAATTAAGTCAATTTCACCATTTTATGGCCCCTTAAAGTTTCATGACTAGTACCCTTAACTCGACCTTCGTAAAGGTAATCCGGCACTCTAAGAACACTTTTCGACCTCAGTGGTACTGTTCATGAAGCCTCAACTTATAGGCATTACAATTCTTCTCCTCTTAAAAAATTTCGTCCTCAAAATTACCTAAAGTAAATAGGTGTGGATATTAAGCCATCATCTACTATTCAGGCTCCCATGTAGCTTTTTCTATATTATGATGCCTCTAAAGGACTTTAACTAAAGGAATGGCTTTATTCCTCAACTGCTTCACTTCTCTAGCTAGTATCTGTATTGGTTCTTTTTTGTAGCTCAAGTCTTGCTATATTTCAACATCTATTGTTGGAACTATGTAGGAGGGATCTAACTTGTATTGGCTCAGTATTGAGACATGAAACTTATCATGAATTTGTGACATTTCATATGGCAAAGCTAGCTTGTATGCTAGAGGTCCCACTCTTTCTGCCATTTCATATGGTCTAATAAATCTAGGGCTTAACTTCCCCTTTTTCCTAAATCTGAAGGCCTTCTTCCATAGAGACACCTTTAAGATACTTTTTGACTAACATCATATACAATATCCCTCTACTTCAGATCAGCGTAGGATTTTTGCCTATCCACTGTAGCTTTTAATCTTTCTCTAATCACCTTAACCTTTTCCTCTGCATCTTTAATCAGATCTACTCCTGATATCTTGTTCTTCCCAATCTCACCATAGCATAAGGGAGTTCTACACCTCCTACCATATAATACTTTATATAGGGCCATGCCCAAACTACTCTGATAGTTGTTATTATAGGCAAATTTAGCTAGAGACAAGTATTGATCCTAGCTACCTTTAAATTCAATGGCACAGTTATATAACATATCTTTAAGCACTTGTATCTCCCTTTCTAATTGTCCATCTCTTTAAGGGTGAAAGGCTATACTATGGTCAATTTAATGCCTAAGGCTTTATATAACTTCTTCTAAAACCTAGAATTGAATCAAAGATCTCTATAAAAAATGATTACCATAGGTACACCATAAAGTCTAATAATCTCATCAATGTACAATTTAGCCAACTTTTCCAATAAGTAGTCCATTCTAATAAAGATGAAGTGAGCTGCCTTGGTTAGTCTATCAACAATCACCCACACAGCATCACATTTACCTCTAGTCATAGGCAGTCCCATTACAAAATCCATTGTCACCTTTTCCCACTTCTATTTTAGTATTGTTATAGGATGCAGTAATCGAGAAGGAACTTGATGTTTAGCTTTTACCTACTAACATGTCAGACATCTAGCAATATGCTCTACCACATCTCTCTTTATACCTAACCACCAATATTGAAGCTTCAGGTCAAAATACATCTTAGTACTACTAGGGTGCATAGAATAAAGAGGTTCATATGCCTCCTTCGGTATATGTAACTTCAGGTCATTTGTACTAGTTACACATAACCTATCCTAATAATACAAATGTCCATCCTCACTCAAGTCAAATCCTGATGCCTTCCCCTCTTGGACTTTACTTACTAGCTACATCAGTGACTCATCATGTGCTGCCTTTATCTACTATTTAAAATTTGGTTTCATCTGTAACTCAGCCAACATAACATTCTCCTTGGTGTATTGCACTCTAATATTCATAGATCTCAAAGTCACCATGAATTTCCTACTCAAAGCATCTATCACCATATTATCTTTCCCTAGTTGGTAATCTATTAAGTAGTCATAATCCATAATCAGCTCTAACCATCTTCTCTGCCTTAAGTTCAATTCTTTTTGAGTGAGGAGGTATTTTCAGACTCTTATTGTTTGTGTGGATGTAACATTTCTCACTATACAAGTAATGCCTCTAAATTTTTAAAGTAAAAACAATGGCACCTAGTTCTAAGTCATGAGCAGGGTAATTCTTCTCATGTGGTTTTAAATGTTTTAAAGCATAGGCTACTACCTTTCCTTCTTGTATCAATACGTAACCCAAACCATTAAGTGAGGCATCATTATACATAACAAAGTTCTTACCCTTTTCTAGTTGAATCAAGATAGGAGCTTCTATCAGCATCTTTTTCAGCTTGTCAAAATCGGCTTGACATTTTTCATCCCACTCAAATTTTTCATTCTTTCTAATCAATTTGGTTAAATGAGCTGCAATCAAGGAAAATCCCTTCATAAACCTCCTGTAGTACCTAGCTAATCCCAAGAAACTCCATATCTCTAACACATTCCTCGGAGGTTCCCATTCTAACACTGTGTTGACCTTGCTGGTGTCCACTTTAATGCCTTCTACTGACACTATTTGTCCTAGAAAAGCTACTTCAATCAGGTAGAACTCATACTTACTTAACTTAGCATACAACTGCTTCTCCCTCAAAGTCTATAAAATAACCTTGAGATGTTGTTCATGTTCCTCCCTAGTCTTAGAGTATACCAAAATATCATCAATGAATACCACCACAAACTGATCCAATTATTGTTGAAATATTCTATTCATTAAGTCCATGAAGGCTGTTGAGGCATTTATGAGACCAAATGGCATCACTAAGAACTCATAGTGCCCATAATATTAGCTTCTTTGACTCTTAACTAATGATATCTAGATCTCAAGTTGATCTTGGAAAATACACTCGTACCTCTCAATTGATCAAAGAGGTCATCTATTTTGGGCAAAGGATACTTGTTTTTCACTATCACCTTATTCAATTATCTGTAATCAATACACAGCCGAAGGAAGCCATCTTTCTTTTTTACAAACAACACAGGTTCTCCACAAGGTAAAACACTAAGTTTAATGAAACCTTTGTTTAACAGTTCCTATAATTACACCTTTAATTCTCTCAATTTAGTAGGTGCCATTTGGTAAGGAGTAATAGAAATAAGAGTTGTAATAAGATACACCTTAATTTCAAAATTAAGCTCCTATTATGTAGGAAAACCTAGCAACTCATCAGGAAACTCAAACACTATTGGAATCTATTCAAGCATTGGGGTAGAAGCATTAGTGTCAATGATAAAGTGCTAAGTAAGCTTTACACCTTTTTTGGATAAGTTTCCTTAGTGTAATGGCTAAGATAAGGTTATTCACACACTTTCTCTCACCCATAACTATCACTATCTATCCCTCTATAGTCTAGAGGGTTAGCCTCTTATTTTTATAGTCAAGTATAGCTTGATTTTCAGACAATCAGTCCACTTCTAGAATCACATCAAACTTATGAAAAGGTAATTCAATCAAATCCATAGGAAATAGACATTATTGGATCATTAAAGGACACTATCTATATACCTTGTTCACATTCACACTTTGTCCTATAGGATTACTAACTTGTATATATATGTACACATGCTTAGATTTTAGTCATTTATTATGTGCCAATGTGGTGCATACATATGAATGTGTGGATTTTGGGTCTACCAACTTCAAAACTAGAACATCAAATAAATAAAAAAAGTACTAGTTATAATGTCTAGTGCTACTACCTCTTCTCTAACTCTAACACCATACTGTCTAATTGGGGCACAAACTTCTGATCTGGTCCCCTGACTAGGACTAGGTTGATCCCCTCTACTCTGCATCTGAACTCTATTCTAAAGTGCAACAAGGATGCTTGAGTATGAGCATCCTTAGGCTATCTTTGAGGACATTCTCTTTGATAGTGGTCCTTGGCACTACAAGTAAAGCACTCTCCCCTTCTACTGAACCTACACTACCCCCAATGCCTCTTGTGATAAGTATTATAGGTTGGGGATCCATTTCTGGTACCTGATAGACTAGGAGTACTACCAACTCTATGAGGTAGTTAGGGTTTAGCTGTGGAAGCTTGCCCAAATCTCTAAGACTGTGTCTGTCTCTGTGTTTGGTACATAGACTAGGATTGAGATGGCATGTCCCTTTTTCTCTTACTATTACTTAGGGCTACACTAGACTACCCTATAGTAAACTATCAATTTTTCTGGAAGAAATCTCTCTTTTCCTATACCATCTCCTTCATGTCATAAGTAGATGCCATTAATACAACAAAGTCTATTACCCTCCGATTCACTATCTGTATCCTTAACTCCATATTTATCCCTTTCGTAAATCTCTTACACTTTTCCTTTTCATTAAGAATGAACTCCTCTACGTATCTGATCAATTGGGTAAAATCCTTTTAATATTCAGCCACTGTCCTCTTACCTTACTTTAAATATAAGAACTCCTACCTCTTTTTATCCTTGTAAGACTTAGGGATATACCTCCTTCTAAACTCTCTCAAGAAAAACTCCCAGGTGAGACCTATCACTGCCTTTCTCTTCCTAATAGTATCCTACCAATGGTATGCTTCTTCTTGTAGGAGGGAAGTTATACACTTCAGATTATCTTTTTTTGAACACTTTAGCTGTTCTAAAATCCTAAAGATCCTCTCCAACTAGTACTCCACTCATACTGCATCATCCTTCTTTGTACCCAAAAAATCCATAGCTCTCATTTTTTTTAATTCTCTCTAATGTTGTCTTCTGTATAAGAGTTGGTGGTGCTAGAGGTACTGGAGCTGGTGGAGGAAGTAATGGTAAAACATCAGATGCAAAGGTTCATCTCAACAAATTAACTATCTACTACAACAAAGCTGGAGATGCTTCTACCTAAGGTTGTGGCCTATGTGTAGCATCACTAGGCTCAAGAGTAGCTACATTATTTTCCCACTATATTATAGTCAGAGCATAATTGGCTACTTTCTCTGCTCTTTCCTTTGGTGGTCTATCAATGATCTCGAATTACTATAGAAATTACAAAACTTATTAGCCACTGTGCAGTGTAGCATAGTAGCATAACCAATCTTAGACTTTGGCACTCATGTAAACTACTTAGGAACATTAAACCTATGCTCCGATACCACCAAATGTGGCAACCCCTACCGAAGTCCTGAAGAAACTAGATAGGCGATGCACTTCCCATCAAGTCACCCATCCTAGCATTTCTCCAGAGGTAAACTCCTTAATAATTATGGACTATTCTAGAACTCTATCAGGTATTGCTTAGATTTCCAATCTAATCTTCAACCTTGTTCATATATGGTCTGATAGACTTAGAAAGCCCATTTATAGACACTTTACAAGTTACAAAAAATTAGGCAGCACAATGGCTACTGAGGTGATATACCAAAATTTTTTTTACCTGTTAAAAGCACTTCTATAGACACTTATTCCATTCAACCTCCATCTGGACCCTTCTGGTCCCCCAGTCAACATCAGCACACACCAAACACATATTAGATCACACACAAATAAGGCTTTAGCCCCATAGTTATCAAATCCTCAAGCAACCCAAACAAATAAAGCACCTATTATATACATCACATCTATGTTTTATATACAAACATAGCAACTCCTAAGCATGCTAACCTATACCTATAGAATTTACATGAGTGCCACAACTAAAATAAAAAGTAACCCTATTTACCCTTCAACACTTATATTGCTATACTGCACGATCTCAAAGGCTAGTCTTCTTATCCTTGCTACCTGCGCATGACAACATGGGTACATTGAGTACAAAACTCAATAGTAAATTTAAACCATTCAAAACATGCCACATGCATTAACTCACATAAGCAAACATAAAACAATGGTCTAGATATAATGTGTGAGAGATATGCCAGGTGACTGATGCCATTCAGAAAATATGCCATGGTTATTTCAAAATTACCAAAATGCCACTATATTTTATTTATTAAAATTATCATAATGTGTTGTCATCAATTAAGCTAGACTTGTTTTTTTCTTCACTTTAATTTTATTTCATAGGCTTAAGTATGTAGACAATACTTACAGACATTGGACTAAGAGCAAATTAAAAAGTGTGTAGTGGTCCATAATTTAGACCCCGACTGTTGCACCAACCTAATATACCCATAGGGATCAGCTTATAGGAACCTCCCAAAAATTGAGCAACTGTGCATAAGGATCAGTTTGTAGACCTCTCAATGGCAACTTATCATGTCAAATTATTCATCCTAGTCTACCCAGTAGACTAGTGCAGTGGCCCCCTCTAAGGACTTTTGCCGCTACACCCACATAGTCCAATATATAAAGGAAAGTGCTAGTAATATAGTGGTCTGCCCTGCAGACTAGTGTAGTGACCTAATTATGGACCTTGGCTGCTACATCAGCTTAGTCTGATAAACAAATAGTTTAGCAGCTACTAATCCTTAAGTTAACCGATCAACCCATCTAGTGGGTGTCTAATAATGGCCCATCTGACTTTATTTTAAGTTTATTTCTTTACTGATCATATTTTTATAATATTCCAAGTTGGAAAAATAGATAGTTATAATTTTTATCAAATAGTCAATTTTTGACTTGGACAGTTATAGGTCATTTTTAGCTCTATCGAATAATTACGGGTCAATTTTTTGAAATATTCTAAAGCATTTTCATAGGTATAATTGAATTCATATTAATTCTAGTCTAATCCATGATTTTGGCTCATTTATACACATGTTAAGTAGTCATTTTAAATATAGTCCCAAAATTCATTTTTATGGGACAATTATAAGTCAATTTTCAATTTTGTAGTGGCCATTTTAGGTTCATTTTATGCCCTTTTCAAGCCATCTTTTAGTGCCAATTGCACTCATTACCATACACTTTCATAATGCTAAAGCCAATCCTAAAAGTACATCTCAAAGTGCCATAAAAGTGGCTTCCATACCATGTCACATAAACATTACAAATTGGTTCAATTTAAGGTACCATTTGTATACATATTTTAGTCCATTTACAAGTCAATTTACCATGCCATTATAAGCTAATTTCAAGTCCCCTTTTTTAACCATTTTCTAACCTTAAAAGGTATCCTAATATTCATGCATTTCATGCCTTATTACTCATACATATTCACTTAAGTCATGCCATATATACATTACAAAATCCAAGCCAAATATGTCATGCTATATCGCACACATATACATATTATGCCTTACCTCATTTTCATGCCATTTGCCTTTGCTTACCTCTCAGCCAATGCCCCTAAATTGCCATACACATGCTTTCCATCACATTTAAGCACACATACACATATTTAAACATCACACAAGCATGCTTACACACACACACAATGTCACACCCCCTACCCATTTCTACCTGAAATAGGCAAGGTGTGTCACTTACCATTGAGGTTACCCATCCTAGGATTTTCCTAGAGGCCTTTCATTTAACTTCTACCTAACTTTGACCCATTTTGTCCTACATGTTCTTAAACTTATTATAATTATTTATTCACTTATTACTGTCTATTTTAGATCGTAGGAACTAAGAAAGAAAATTTTTAGATTGAATAATGATAAATGGCATAAATAGTTAAATAAAAAGCCCTTGAGGAAATCCAAAGATGGGTGACCTCATGGAAGTAGCATGTCTTACCTATTTTCAGTGGAAATGGGTAGGGGGGTGTTACATCTAATGGTATCAAAGTAGGTTTAGGCGGTTCTGGATAGAAATGCATGAGTGCCTTAGGTGTTTTGGATTATGGATAGTCGCTACACTACTAGCAAATAGGGATTCTAAGAAACGATTGAGGAAATGATTATGTAAACTTCATGGACTAGAAAACAGTGAACTAAAGTAATGGTGGTATGACTCCCTCTAATTTTTTTTCCTCCTAATAGGAGTTGCTAATGTTGCTGATGAAGCCCAGGAAGGACCCTAATGCAGTAGCAGAATAATATCTGGTTCCATGGATGGTAAGAAAAGATGGTATGATTATCTAAGTAAGCCTAAAATAGAAACATTTGAAGGAGAAAGTACAACACTCTTGTGTGTTGTAAAGTGATGGTAAGATCAGTATAAGGTGATTATCAAGTGAATGAGATTCCTAATAAGGAAAAAAAGGTAAAAATGGGCTAAGCAATAGAAACGAAGAAGTAATAACAAGTAATAAAGAGTTAGTGTACTTTCCAATGTCAGAATATCTATAGTGAGACAGGTAATGGTATAAGAAGCTATTATAAAGAATAAAAGGAACCTAAAAGAAACTTAGAGAATAGAAATAATAGAATGGATTTAAAAGTCAGCCAGGAGAAAAAGAATGATTATCATGTTTTACCTAATGAGAGTGAATGTCCCCAAAACTTGGGAGAGAGAAAATGAGATGGTTTATGAATAAGGCAATTTAGTTGCCCATGGATTGGAAGTTTGTTAAGAAAGTTATTAACAAGTTATGAGAAGTATAAGAATTGTGAGAATTAAGTCTAGGATAATTAGATGAAAGAGCAACAAAAATGTGCGGATGAGGTAAGGAAGTAGAGTTGAGAAAATTAAAAATGTGACAAGTGAAACCTTAACAGTTAGTAAAGAGATGGTAGGACCTTATAGTATGAAAATTAGGGTAAACTGAGGGTGAAGGTTAACTTTCAAGGTCCCTAAGAGTGAGGTTTATTGCTCTTCCTTATCAAGCTCGGGCATTGCATTATAGAGTTTAGGATGCATCTTGTCATTTGTACGATTGCATTATACATGACATGTTTTTTGATGATGAAAACTCTATGCATTGTGTTTTGGAAACTGAGCATGGCATGATGGTAGCCCTAGTCTTGAAGGGACTTGATAGAGTGAATGTAAAGAAAGGAATACAGTGTGAACAAGGAAGTTAGTTGAAATGAAATTAAGATAGAAAGATCTAAAGGCTATAATAATAAAAGAGGATGAGAAAAAGGTGAGGATGTAAGAAGGCCTTAGTAATACTTGGTATTATTAGTGAGACTAGAGTGTGAAAACGGAAGGAAGCAGTGAAGATAACTAGCCTAATAAATTATTCAATGAGAAAGGAGTAATGAAATGAAAGATGATATTGACAGGCGACTGTGGAAACTTTAAATCGCCTTAAGAGAAATCCAGACTAGAGAAAATACTCAATATTGGACTAGAGGTGCATCTAAAAAGTTTAGATACATGAAGATATAAAGGGTTTAACCCTGACAGAAGGAACAACAGTGAAAGGCTAGAAGTGAAATGTTAAGACAATTGAACATGTGACTACTAGAAATTTCAAGGGTGAAATTTTGTAAGAGGGGAAGATTTGTAACACCTATATGCCAAGGTTGTAGGAATAGTGTTTTCTAGACTCAAGTGATGTTCCACACGGTACAGGTCATCATTCTGAGTCCGTTGACTGGCATATTAGTGGAAAAACTTTGATTGATCTGAAAGTGGTCAAAACGAATGAATTAAAATTTTTAGCAGAACTAATAATTCATTTAAGGTCAAGAACTACTGTTTATGGAGATAAAATGAGGTCGGGCCGAGACAACACCAGGAAGTGCCTGGATGGTCTCAAAAATATCATACCCTGAACCTCAAAAATTCCACTGAGTACGATGGAGGAAGAATTATAATTTTTTGAGGTCAACAGATAATTTTTTGGAATATTTTTTTTAGCGGGTGAATGGTGCTAGAAAGTCAACTGTTGACTTTTGACTTGAAATTTTACATAGGCCTTCGGGACCCAAAGTATGGATTTTTAAAACTAGAATGAAAATTTTTGGAGGGCTAGGGAATATTTTACGAATTTTTAAATGTAAAAATGGCCTATGGTGAATAGTGACTCTAGCTCCCGAAGGAGTTTCGAGCTAAAATTTTGCAAGCCCCTTAGTGGCTATAATTGAGAATTTTTGGGACTAAAATAAGAATTTTTGGGAACCTATGGAATATTTTATGAATTTGTGAACTAAAAAGTGACATAAAAGGCTAAAAATGGGTTTGGTGGCCATTTGGCCTAATCCAAGGCAACTAACCCATCCCACTTAAGAATGTACACATGTGTATACACCTGACACGTTGAATTCATCTTCAACCTCCCTAACTCCATTAGGCCGATGCAATTCCCATTGAAAACCATCATTTTTTCATTTTTTCTCTGTCCTCTCCCACCTAAATCTCATGAAAAATATCTAAAATTAGAGCCTCGATCATTTGTAAACATCAATTTCTCCATCAATTTGAAGAAAGGAGCTTAAATGGGAGAGTTTTCACACTTGGGTTAATAGTGCCCAAAGTAGGTAAATGACCCTAAATCCTATTTTTTATTTTTGGTATTGGTAGTTTAGGGAATTCTAAGAATTCCTATGGTTTTAGAATTCAATTTGGGGTTATGTGTATTTTTGTAGAAATTTTCAAAGTTTGGGACCTTGTATGGAAAGTGTAAATATGGTGATTCAAGGTGGAGAGAGAGGAATCCGATGGTTCTAGAGTAGCTCCGACATGAAAAGGAGGCTATTATAAGTGAATTTACCCAAAACATGTCATATATGTTAGGATAACATAGGATTGAAGGTTAAAGTATGTGTATAGAAGTTAGGGATCCATGTGTGTGCATGTGTGTAAGCATGTGGAATTTATGATAGAAGATGTGTATTGATGAATTAGGATGGTAGAGATGTGAATTAGATGTGAAATGGATGGGTATGCATGTGTTGTATGCATGACTACATGTATGTCATGTATGCCATGACATGAGTAGACAGGTATAGATGGTTGGAATGTGAGAATAGGATGGTGTTATGATGGTTAACATGCATGACTAGGTGTATGGTATGCATGTCATAATATAGACATGTAGTTATGGCATGATATTGGATGTATGATATGTTAGCATGTGTAAGTGAGAGGATATTATAATGTATGGTATGTGAAAAGTATGAAATGAGATGGTATGGATGAAAAAGTCTAAAGAAGTGATACTTGGATAATACATATGAAAAGGACATGAAAATATGACATGTAAAATGGTGAAATAGAAAATATAGTATAAGAGATTTAATTCAAATTTGGAAAATGTTGTTAAGAATATTTAAATGGAAATAATGATTTTTATAGGGTAGGTTAGATGTAAACAAAATTAGATAAGGTGAGGTAATAGAAAGGAAAATAGGTTGATAAATTAATAAGAAAAGGATGCCAAGTAAATAGTAGTTCCTACGCGAGAAGGACTTAAAACTGTCTAGGGTTTCGATGACCCATAATTGTCTAAAAATTTTGATCGAACGAAATAAATTCAAATCTGTATCTTTTTAGCATGAAAATAAATAGACTAAATATCTGGTAAAATATAAAGGCAAGTAATTGAAGCTAGTGAAACCAAAATGAACCTAGGAGCTAATTAATTATTGATAATCAAACTGGATAAATTAAAATGCCAGGAAAAGAATGAATTAATGTACAATAAATGTGGATACAATTTAAGGGAAAATAATATATGGATATTGTGGGAACTCTGAGTTACAAAAAAAAAGGGGATTTTAATTGACATAGACTAGGAAACATGGATATAGAATGATTAAAATACAATACTCTATAAACTATCTAATTAAATTAATTGATGAGGTAGGAAAAAGGGAATATTTCTATAAACCTAGTAATGGTAAGACTAAATTATTAAAATTGGAAAATTAATGGGTTTACTACAATACAAGAAAGAAATAAAATAAAAGTCATGAAATAGAATCTTTTGGAAACTATCAGGATAAAATAAATAAGATATATGTGGAAATAGACAATCAAATAGAATTAATGGAAAGCATGAATCCAAAAGTGAGACAAAATAATTTGATGAGACTTTAGAACAGTAAATGGTATATAACTAATAAATGACACTTGGTATGGCAAGGAGTGTGCCTATATGGATGGAAAAGAAAATGTGATTAAAGACATGACATGATAATGTACTTATTTTTGTGATGTTGGTATAAAGATGATTGCATAGTTTTACTCTAAAATGGAATGTAAGGATAAGATTTGATATGAGGATGAAAAATATTAATAATTACAATTTGAAAATGGTTAATGGCCTATCAGTTAGACACCCACTATATACGTTGACCGATCAACTAGGGGATAAAGTAGCTTCTAGGTAGTTGGTCCTTCTAAGGCCCACTACCATGTATTTATGATGGATATTGGGAGTGGTCTACATACAGGTCCCTACTATCCCCCTTTCTGCTATTGATTTTCATGATTTGCAGATATTAGGAGTGGTTTACAGATAGGTCCCTGCTATTTGCTAGTCCGATATTAGGAGTGGTCTACAGACGAGTCCCTGCTATAGGGTGAGATAGGTGTAGCTACTTAGGCCCTCAAAGTGGGCCATTGCACAAGACATATCCTGAAATCTAGTGTCTTAAAGTGTCGTCTATCTAGTATAGGCCTTGAATGTAATAAAATAATTTCCTTTAATGTAATAATGTGACTTGTATAAAAAGATAAATGGAATCTAATGTAATAAGTGACTGGACTTAAAGTGTTAGGATTCATGAGTGAACCTATGAAAATTTAATGAGACCTCTTAAAAGCATATAAGACTAAGGGAAACTATTATTTGTAATAATAGGGTAATGACTGCTGCCTAAATGCTTATTGAATGGATCTAAGGAACAGAGGTAGACAAGTGAATAGAAATGAATAGAGGATAAAGTCTGCAAGTAATTTAACTAAAATACAGTAATAATAGTGATGATGAACAAAATTGGTACAAATGAGAATTTAGGAATACTGAACCATTAATTGATAGCGAATGTCTTGTGAATCTCTAGGTTATGTGAAGGAATAAACTGGGGTAAACTATTGAATGAACATGAGTATAACTAAAAATTGATAGTTAAAGGTTTATAGGTATCATAGATTGAATGAAATTATTATGTCTTGTATGCTTACATGTGTGAAAGTACATGATATGTTTGGTTAAATTCACCACTGAATGTATACTCAGTGTATTGGGTTTTTTATGCACAGGTGGTAGATGTATAGAGGATATGAAGCAAATAAATAGCAGTGCAGACAATGACTATCTAGGTATGCTATTACATGATTAGATTACATGATATAAAGTGTGTAGAGGCACTCATGCACATCATTGTGGGAAGATGGGTATTAGGTTATATAAATTGTTAGCACAGCAAGGTATGATGGTCTAAGAAACAAGTTTATTATGGTAAAAATAGTCCCAAGTGATATTAGGCTATGGAAGGCAAATAGGGTGCCAATATTGTGGAAATGAAGTGTGGAAATAGTAAGTAAAATGACCTAAAAATGGCATGATACATGACCTAAGAATGTGACTTAATTGGAGGGGGAAATGTGGATAGAAACTTGTTGAATTGGCATATATTATAATGTGAGATTGAGATAAGAATAATGGGGCAAAGAAACCTTGGAAATAGAGCTTACATGGTAGAGATAATAAAAGGCATGAGATAAGAAAATGACCAAATGAATAGTGTTACGAAAACTGACCAAATAAATAGTGACTTTTGTGATAATGGCAAAGTCATAGATAATTGTGTGTATTAGGTCTAGAAATGTAACTTGAAGATAAAATAATAATGAATATGGTCTAAATTAGGGTAAAGACCACGCTTGGGATGGATAAGTAACCTATCCCATATCGGAATAGAGGGAAGATGGTGACCTTATAAGTAAGGCCTTCGTATCCCTAGTTAGTGCTCTTTTAGGTGTTAAGGGCTCGGATCCCATCAGAACTCTGAAGTTAAATGTATTTTGATGAGAGCAGTACCAAGATGGGTGACCATTTGGGAAATCTTTGTGTTGCACCCTTTGCCCAAGAGATAAATTCATGAGGCGTGATGGACCAAAGTTGACAATACTAACTAAGTAGGTTGGGCCATTACAATTGGTATCAAAGCCTAACCCTCCCCAGTATGAGTATGACAGCAAGAACGCTATGTCCTAAGGTAGGGAGGACCACGCTTGGGATGGATAGGTATCCTATCCTATATCGACCTTATAAGTAAGGCCTTGGTATTCCTAGTTAGTACGCTTTTTGGTGCTAAGGCTTCAGATTCCATCAGAACTCCGAAGTTAAATGTGTTTCGATGAGAGCAGTACTAAAATGGGTGACCATTTGGGAAATCCTCATGTTGCGCCCTTTTCCTAAGAGATAAATTCATGAGGCATGGTGGGCCAAAGTGGACAATACTAACCAAGTAGGCCTGGCCATTATACACAATGCCATTGCCATGTAAACTAGGCCATTGTACACCTTAGACATGCCTCAGCCACACTTAATGCACACACACACAAGCCTTATTCACTAATTTCTTCACCTACACCTAAAATGCCATCACTGACAAGCTAAATTCTATACAATATGCTAAGCATACATACTTTACACAGTAACCTACACACTAAGGCACCTCTCAACCTAATGAAACCTCACATCAATATTCACAATTCTCACCACATACACATATAATTCATGCATTTTTCATGTCCAATACCTTAGAAGTCATGCCAAAACCACCTTAATAAGGCATATACACATCACACACAACATGCATACCTCTCAGCCAGATAGGGAACTCATCTTTCCATTCACTCTTTTCATCAAATCACCATTCTAATTATTCATTCTACATACAATTAACACAAACACAAGCCTAATTCACCATTCCATACACTTTGCTCTTAAAATCCATCATTTCCATACAATACTTCTACACCTATAACACTTGAAATTCAATGTCCATGCTTTGAATGCCTTAAATTCACATACCTTGCTACTAAAGGAGATGAATTCTTCACTTCAAGGTTGAAAAAGACTAAAGCACACTCAGTATCCCTTTTCTTCCATTTATGCCACTCTCATTCAAAAATCCTTGAAAAATCACAGAAGCCTCCAAATCAAATTCCAAGCATATTCTTAGAATCACCAATTCCTCTAGGAAATAAATTAAAAAGGGTTGAATTACTTACATAGAAGAAGTTGCCTTTTTAGCCCCCTTTGATGTACACTTACTACACTTTGAATTTTCTTGAGCTTTAGGCACTCCTATGGCTTCTAACTCATCATAAATCAATTTACAACACTTTAAAATGATTTTTGGTGGCAATTGGCAAGAGAAAATCTTACAAAATGAAGTAAAAATGGTGGATGTTAGCTAAAAATGGCATTGGGATAAAGGCATGAGAAAGAAGGGAAAATGGGAAGGTGGTGGGGTGAGTTGCCAAGTGGGTAGCTAGGTGTCACTTTAAGCCCTTTTATAGTGGTTAAGGTGGCATTGGTGGGCCATATGCCACCCGAGCATCCCGAAAAAGCTCAATTTTGGTAGAAACTTCAAGAAACTTTTAAAAATAATACTAACCACCAAAAATCATTGCATTTGTTTTAAAAATCCATAGTTAGTTCAATTTAGAGGCTCGTAAAATTTCACAGTAAAATTCCACTAATAGGATAATTAACCAACTACCTCGATTTACGTGTATAACCCCAAAAATAAGAAAATTTCCAAACAAGCTTAGAATTCAAA
>CANXYI010254916.1:0-14599 GCA_948208565.1 Hura crepitans | reverse complement strand
CAAAACGACTTTCATGATGGAATGGGGTACCTATTGTTACAAAGTTATGCCATTCGGACTAAAGAATGCTAGGGCCACGTATCAACGGATGGCCACTAAGTTGTTTTATGACATGATACACAAGGAAGTCGAGGTATACATAGATGACAAGATGCTGAAATCCATAGAAAGAGAAGGGCATTTCGAAGCATTAGAGAAATTTTTCCAAAGGCTAGACTAGTTTAATATGAGGCTTAACCCAAAGAAGTGCATCTTCGGAGTCACGTCAGGGAAGTTGCTGAGATTCATAGTAAGCAAGAGGGGGATTAAAGTTGACCTTGATAAGGTAAAAGCCATTTTAGACATACCTATGCCACAGTCTAAGAAAGAAGTGAGGGGATTCTTAAGCAAGATTCAGTATATTAGCAGGTTCATATCCAAACTCATGATAGTGTGTGAAACCATATTCAACTTGCTGCATAAAGGCCAACCAAAGGAATGGAATAGTGACTATGAGAAAGCATTTCTATCCATTAAGAAGTACCTAGTTAACCCACTAGTTTTAAGACCTCCAAAAATAGGCAAGCCTTTTATCTTGTATCTCATAGTGGAAAGGTTGTCAATAGGAGCACTGATTGCACAGGCCGACGAAGCTAAGATAGAAAACGTAGTTTATTACCTAAGTAAGAAGCTACTCCCTTATGAGCAGAAGTACGCAGAAGTGGAAAAGATATGTTTAGGGATGATTTGGGCATCAATGAAATTATGACACTATTTTCAATCCTACAAAGTGGAAGCAATAACAGAACATGACCCACTTCAGTATCTATAATCTGCTCCATCCCTAGTAAGTAAGATGGGATGATGGATATTGCTTCTTTAAGAGTTTGATGTCTCCTGCATTACTAAGAAAACCATTAAAGGATGAGCTATAGCTAAATTCCTATCCCTTCACCCGATTGAAGAGAAGCAGGAGGAATACGAATTTCCAAATGAACACCTAGGGGTAATATATTAGGAAGGATGGAAAATGTTCTTCAATAGAGCCGTCAACCAAAGGGGAGTAGGTGCGGGATCATTAATCAATAGCCTAGAAGGTGAGCAGATGTTCTTGGCAAGGAAATTAGAGTTTTCAGCCACTAACAATATGGCTGAATACAAGGCATGCATTTATGGTCTAGAAACCCTGTATCAATTAGGGGCAAAGGTGGTTGATGTCTATGGGGACTTAATGCTAGTAATTTAGCAAGTTAAGGGTGAATGGGAAGTCAAAGATGAAAACTTGGGTAAGTACATTAGAATTCTCATAGACTTAGTCAAGGGATTTGATCGATACACTTTTCATCACATCCCTAGAGAATAAAACCAAGTCGCAGATGCTCTAGCCACCCTTACGTCAGTATCAACCCTTACTAAGAGAGACTTGTCCCGGCCTATGTATTTCAGTAAGACAAGGTTCCCCACCTAAACTAGAATAGTTAGCTCCGCCCTTAAGCAAAATTGCACTCAATTACCTTGGTACCATGACATATAAGTCTACCTAGAAAAGGGATAATACCCCGAGGATGCAATCGAAAAAGATAAGAAGGCACTCCAAAAGCTCTTCACTCAGTTTATTTCATTTTAGGGTATGTTATATAAGAGGCAGATGGATGGGATACAACTTAGGTGCATAGATGAGGTAGAATCTCAAAGGGTTCTCAAAGAAGTACATAAGGGAGTGTGTGGTCCACACATGAATGGTAAAAACCTAGCAAAGAAGATCATGAGACTAGGATACTAGTTAACCATAGAGTCAAATTGTTGTGACTTTGTAAAAAGGTGCTACAAGTGCTAGGTGTATGGGAATTTGAATCACTTGCCACCTAATGATCTGACTGGCCTATCATCCCCATGGCCTTTTTCAACATAAAGAATCAACATAATTGGAGAAATAAGGCCATCTGCAGCTAGGGGAAACAAGTTTATAGTAGTGGGTGTAGATTACTTCACGAAGTTGGTAGAGGTTAAGTCTTTCAATAAATTAGGGGTAAGACAGATAGGGAAATTTATTGAAAGAAATATTATTTGTAGGTATGGCTTGCCGTAACAGATTTTTTTAGACAACGGAGTACAGTTTTAGAGAGAGACTAGGCAACTCTTTTGGAAGTATAGAATTCAACATCATAAGTCTTCGCCGTATAGACCACAAGCTAATGGAGCGGTAGAAGCTACTAATAAAAATGTCAAGAAAATTTTGCAGAAGATGACTGTCACCTATAAGGACTGGACAGACATGCTACCATTCACATTATAGGGGTATAGAATGATAGTTAGGATATCCACCTAAGCTACACCTTATTTGCTAGTATATGGCATGGAAGCAGTGCTGCCAATCGAGGTAGAGATACCTTCTTTAAGGGTAGTACTAGAGGCAAACATATCGGATGCAAAATGGGTCAAAAATAGGTACGATCAACTAGTATTAATAGATAAGAAGCAGCTCAAAGCTCTCTATCACATGCAACTATACTAGAAAAGAATTGTAAGAGCCTACAATAAAAAGGTAAAGCTTAAATCCATAAAAGAGGGCGATTTGGTACTCAAGCAAGTCAGGCCATTACTGTCCAACCCTAGGGGAAAGTTTAAACCTAATTGGGAAGGTCCTTATATAGTTAAGAAGGCACTCAAGCATGGGGGCATCAGGATTTTAGACTTAAAGGATAATGAATTTTTAGAGCCAATCAATGCAGACAGGTTGAAAAAATACTTCTACTAAAAAAATAATAAATAAAATAAATAAATAAAAAGAGTCTATTAAGTTGAAAACCCGAATAGGACAGCTTAGGAAAAAGTTAAGACACCCCGATGAGGTGAAAAACTACAGGGCACTTCATGCAAAAGTCAGGGGATCAGAGAGAAAATAGGCAATCAAGAAAACCTTTTGAGGCTGGTTAGTAACAATAGTGCTATTCATGGAAATTAATACATTCACCAAGATTAATTGGCTTAGTTTTAAATTCAATCAATGACAAAAATGCTTTAGTTTTGATCACTAACATGCAAATTACCATTCAAGAAGGGGTTATACAAATAAATGAATTCTATGCATGTTGCTTCTTTTCAAAACTAGAAACACTGTCTGTAAATTTCCTTTTTAGTGATAACAGTCTATTGTCTTTAGCATCACTTAAAACCCACTTGTTGTAAGAATCATCTATATGAATGGTGTTGATTGTGTAGTCAGGCACGTCCCTTAAGATGGCATGTTTCTCCCATAAGTTAGGAAAAGAGCGTAAGAAGTGACGGGTTAAAAGGCCACCGTAAAACCCAAAAGGCTCAATTGGTATCCTTTGTACCAAACCAAACTGTCGTGAGATGTGTGAAGGGCTATAAAAAGTAGCATGCCTCAACCCAATCAGAGGCACACAACCCACATGACAAGATAGGGTAAAATGGCTGATTTTCCACCAAGGACACCTCCAGCGCACTAGAATGATTATGTCAAGCCACGAAAGCCACTGATCAAAGGAGTCACACCTCATTGTAAGCTTCTTCTCACAATGATGATAGGAGTCATACTTTGCTTAGAGTTTTTTAGGTGATGGAACAATCAGCTCTAATATCTCTTATAGCCAAAGCTAAAAAAAAGGCCGTTAGGTTGGAAAATCTGTAAAGGACCACCTAAGCAAAAATTAGGCCCACCCACTAGCATGAAAACCATCACAAGTGTACTAGGCAAAAGTTAGGGTCACAACAAAATTAATAAGATTACCTATAAGAGAAGTGGGCTCCCTGTCATGAAGTCAACATCCTTCCTTGTCAATGCATCTAAACCACGAATAGTATCAACTAAGAATACACCAAAAGGGTTATGACTAGAGCATGTCATAGTGAGAATGTGAAGAATCTTGAAGTCACAGTGATCATCTTAGGCATAACAAGACACATTTTGCCCATTCCACTGAGTTAACAGAGATTTGATGAACATGATCCAAAATCACCTACAAAGAAATTGGACCTACCCCTAGTATAAGTTTACGACATAAAAAGGGAGAAAAACCTAGAGCCACAATAATATCCAAGGGATAGTGATCCTCAAAGGAGGGTGAGGCAAGAAGGATAGTAGGAGTAATTTTATATCCTATGATAGCTGTGAACTCTTCTAAGGTAGGACATACCTCTTGGTGATCAAAGGTAAAGAAATGCAAAATAGGATTCTAGTGCTGTGTAGTAGCTTTTAAGAATTTAGGGTTGATTCGAACTTTGCTCAAGAATTTAAAGGCTAAAAAGGGGTAAGAATAGGTGAAATCTAAGAAGTTTTTGATTCTAAAACCTTAAGCAACTTCAAACGAAAAAAAGGCATGATAAAAAGAGTGAATAAAATAGCCAGTAAGGGAAGGGTATTTATAAGCATTCCATTCCTTTTCCAATTAAGAATAGAAATCCAAAAGTATATGACAAGGTCTGTACGAACCTATATTCGATGTCAAAGTTCATACGGACTAAGTAAGTAGGCGCTCAAGACGCCTCCATATCAAGTCCACAGCCAATCATCTAATGTTCGCACAGATTAGATCTCTTATAAGTCCACCCGAACTAAGAGAACCCTTCTAGGTCTGCACGGACCAAGGCACCCTATTGAAGCAGAAAATAAGACAACACTTAAAGCCATAAAGCATTTAAAGATCAAGTAAAGTTCAAGATTAAAAGTGTGTAAAAAGGGGAAGGTAAATTGTATCATATTCTACAATACTAAGATAAGAAACTGGAAATCCTATCTTCAAATGAAAAAGGGGGGCCTACAATCATGCCCACACAATCACAAAAAAAGAAAAAAGAGAAAAGCAAGACAAAGAGATCATCCTCAAGCTTGGCCATCAAAGCTATCCTCTTCCTTTGTGTCTTTATCCTCAGAAGATATCACCAGCCTCAGCCACCTTATAGGCCCTGATCTTCCTTCGAGCTTTACGTAAGGCTACCACTCACCTAGACAGCTTATTCTATGAAAGAGTGAAGGATCAATGTCACATAGCACACATGTAGCATAACATATAGCACGACATACAACTTAGCATAATACACATAGTACAGGGTCTAACACAAGCACATACATAAATGTCATGCTATGTAGCATATATGTAACATACATAGACATTAGCATAACATGTAACATGCAAGGTACAAAAATAGTGTGTATAATAGAATACACTTACTGCCAACACTCAGGTCTCATTAATCATAGCCCTTCTAAAAGCGTCCACAACTCGTATTGTCCTTTCTATGGGAGCTTTCTTCACCTGATTAAGAAAAATAAGATGTTAGGACAAGAAAAAATTTCAACAACAAAATGAGGGTTTTACCAGCATGGTGTCCTCAAGCTCAAAGGTCATAGGCCAATTCTCCTTAATGCAAAGCTTGGCTAAAGAGAGTTCTCCATCAATGCCATAGCATATATAACTCAGTTTAGGTACATCTGCCAGTGTCCTTATGACCTCGCCAGGAAAAGACACTGGGCCAACTGATGTTCCAGGAGCATACAACAAAGGAGGTAAGAACTGTAAACCCGAGGAACCAGACGTGGCCCTTGGTTGCTTTCTTGAGGAAGAGGAACCAGCCCCAAAAGTAGTCGTAGGCTACAACATAAGAATATACATTTTAAAAGACATCATGAAAGAAATGGCAAAACATAAGAATTTTACCTGAGGAGGAAGAGGCCTAGAAGTATAGGGAACTCAAGGAAGTAGGTGAGATGCAGCCCATGGAGCATAGCCTACATCACCATCCTCCACTAATGTGGCTCTAGGGACCTCAGCAGTCATCTCTTAGACAAAGTCCAAGTCATCAATGTACCTCCTGAATAGCATAGACTCAGGAGGGTTTAGAGGGATAAGATGCATATCAGGACCCAAATGCCAATTGACTACTCTCTCTCTTAGAAACCAGTAGTACATTTCAAGAGTAGTCAATAACAAATGGCAAAAAGATAAACCCCGAATGAAGCGTAGAGGGGGAGGTAGCTCATCAATGGGGAAGACCTACTAGGCTAAGTCAACCTATATAAGTAAGTGTTAGTAATGCATAATCAGTTACTGAAAGAAATGTTTTTCTATGCCAGAATTACTTACATCTATCCAGGTGCATGAGCTGAGTTGTTGCTGATGCTATATTAAGAACGCTGCATTCTATGGACCTGAGGTAGGTCGGACCCACTTATCCATCACAGGGTAATGTCTGGGCACATCAAGCTTATAGGGATAGGCTAATAAGTGAAGCTCATAAGCCCACACTTAAGGATGACAAAAGAAGCAAGTCAGTAATAAAAGTCTCAAAGGAAAAAAAGAGAGAAGAGGAAAGAAACTCTACTTACCAGGACACCGGACACGAATCCTTAGATGAAAAGATGACTCTTTCGAGTTCGTACTGCCATGTCTAGACTCCAAAACATCCATCCCAAGGAGGAGTTGTACCAATTCCAGCTCCCTATCTTGTCCACCTCCTTTAACATCGGGAGGAAGCTCTAACTCATGATACCATTAGCATTAGCAAATAAGGTGGTGCCCAACAGGTACAGGATGAAGCAACATAAGTACTAATCCACCTCTAGCTCTTTTGAGGAAGATTCTTTACCCCACCTTTCCTAAAGGTCAGTACAATGAAACTATCAGCTTGGTCCTGAGGCACAAATCCCAGCAATTCTTTTACCTCTGACAGCCGCAGGGAAGGATGCCAATAGCAAGCATCGAAAGCAATGGCACAACTAGTACATGGTGCCCTGGTGATGAACGCCTAGTCAAATGGCATGATGGTCAGCTCACCAAAGGACATGTGGAAGGTATGTGTGATGTCCATCCACCTATCTAGTAAAGCCCGCAAGGCCTAAAGGTCACGACAAAAATCTTCACCTATAAGGTGATTAATGAAAGTCTGGAAACCTGTCATGTGCACCTTGTTCTTCACTATCACTAGCATAGTAGAGTACCACTATTATGGACTAGAAAGAGTACCCCCCGCACTTGAGATGTGTCTACAAAAAAGCAAGAAATTGAGATTAAGGACCTGATCACAAAGTCCGCACGGACTAAAAGGATGTAGGCAAAACAAGTCTACGCAGAATAACATAAGAGCCAAAAGCAGTTAAAACCTAAGTTTGCACGGACCAAAATCAGTTAAAATCTAGTCTGTATGGACTCTAATCAAAGTCAAATATAATCAACATTTAGTCTGTACACTTTACATACTAAATCACCTATTCTATCACAGGAACAATTTTGGTGAAAAAAAATTTTAAGGTCCACATAGACCAATATCCTTGAAAGATTAGCCCGTACGAACCTATTAAGCCCTAGCCTATTTAGTCCACACGGACTTTTCACACTAGAAATTCTTCAAAGCATGAAAATGCAAAAATGATTGGGAAAATGCCATAGAAAACACATGAAGAGTAAAGACTCACCGGCGGGTACACCTCAAAGCATGCATGGTGAGCCAGATTTGCCAAAAGTGGGGTCGAATTGCCGAGGACAATGCTATTAATAGGTGTTGCATTCTTCGGGCAGTTCACTATTAGAGATGGGATGAAACCCACTAAAGTAGGCATGGAAATATCCTTTGGTGGAGGAGGAAAAGCTGCAAATCCTCATCCCTACGGAAGGAGGATCATAGTGGGTGCATCCTCGCCATGGGAGGAAGAGGAACCCGAAGCACTTCCTATGTAAGAGGCTATAGTAAGAGCGTCATGTCGAGAGAAAATAGAGAAAATAGAAGACTGAAATGGAAGAAATGAGAAATGGAGAAGAAAAAGGGACAGTTATATTGCTAACGTGATGAGTCTGCATGGACCTTAGATAGCTAAGTCCACATGGACACACTATAACATACCAAGTCCGCATGGACTTTTGGGAATCAAGTCCACACAGACTTACTTGAAATGGTCTGTACAAGTTAACAATAAGTCTACACAGACTAATTTGTGGATATCTGCACGGACCTAAAACCACAAAAATCTAAGAAAGATAAATTCACTCTTCTATCAAAACTGACATTTTGTTTCCTTCTTATAGGATCAATTCGGAGTTACAAAGCTCAATTTCCTCTGAGGATTAACATCAAAGTTTCAATCCATAAATTCGACTCCGTGTCTAATTTACGTGTTAGGGTTCAGCCTAATAAGCCAATCCATAAATTTGACCCCGTATCCAATTTACATTTCAAGGTTCAGCCTAATAAGCCAATCCATAAATTTAACCCCGTGTCCAATTTACATTTCAGGGTTCATCCTAATAAGCTAATCCACAAATTTGACCCCGTGTCTAATTTACATTTTAGGGTTCAGCCTAATAAGCCAATCCATAAATTCAACCCCGTGTCCAATTTACATTTCAGGGCTCAGCCTAATAAGCTAATCAACAAATTCGACCCCATATCCAATCTACATTTTAGGGTTCAGCCTAATAAGCTAATCCATGCATCCAATTTACATTTTAGGGTTCAACCTAATAAGCCAATCCATAAATTCAACCCCGTGTCCAATTTACATTTCAAGGTTCAGCTTAATAAGCCAATCCATAAATTCGACCCTGTGTCCAATTTACATTTTAGGGTTTAGCCTAATAAGTCAATCCATAAATTTGACTTCATGTCTAATCTATGATCCAAAAATTCCTACACATTCAATCAAACCTTATTGGTCAAATAACCTTAGGTATATCAAAGTTACTTAACCTAGAGTGTACATGAGAAGGAAATCATCCTTATGTAATAAAGCTTCACGTCAGGAAAATATACCCACAGGTAAGTATTCCTAGAGCTAATACTTTGTTATGCACTATTCCAGTTCATGCATTACACAACACACACTAAAGTGGGGGCAACTGTAGACACCCCACCTTGACCAATGATGATAGCCAGAGATGGATTTCTTGAGCACAGCATAAAAAGCCATTAAGAAATGGGTTCTCATAGACTTACTATTTAGGTCCATATAGACTAACTACAGAAGCAGGTTAGGACTCGGCCCATAAAAACCACGGACCATCACTTCAAAAGCCTTAGTCTACATAGACCATCAAGAATAAGTCCGCATGGACTTGCCGATGGAAACAAACTCTAGATTTAGACATTGCCTGTTTAGTTGAGGAGTCAAAATCTAAAAGGGATTAGGACTTCCTCCTAATGAGAGGATACAGGAAAAACCTTAGAAGAGGAATATAAATACTTCTCTTTATAGAGAAGAAGGGGTTCAAAAAGACATGCACTAAAAAACCATAATTGCAACGATTCTAAAGCAGGAGGCTTTAAAGCTTGGTAAGGCTTGTAACTAGGAAGAAGTCAACCATTCTTACATGCATCCAAAGGCTTTTACGCTAGTGCTCAAAGAGATTCTTTTACACAGGTAATATCTAAGGTCTATGAATGAGTTTTCTTTATCTTTTATGAGCCAATGATCTCTAAAATGATCAATTTATGAGGTGATACCTTGTTATCCCCATTCTCATTGATAATGAGTAGGCTAATCATATTAGACATATGAATCATGAATTTGATGTCTATAATTAGCATTAGGCATGCCATGAGAAGTTAATTTTATTGTATAAATCTGACTTTATATGAAATTAGGTTCATACGGACCTAGTATCTTTGAAGGTAAGCAATTATGTTAGTTCACACGGCCTTATTATATGCATGTTAATTAGGCTTGGTAGTCCGCACGGACCCCCTGTCATAAGGGTCACACGTCTGTACGAACCTATGAATGATAATTTGTATTATAATCCCTCGCTATGCCTTACTACCATGATTTATAATCTATAGTGTATTTATATTGAATGTGTTTATGATTTTTATATTCATTCACATATTAATGGTTCAGATCTAACTTATTTGACTTTAATGTTTTCTAAGTTGCTGATTGGATTTTGCACTAGAGTAGAAGTATGAGATAGACTTAATCTTTCCTTGGTGAAGGTCCGCACGGACTAAGCATCGTTCGCCCCTATGTCAGCACAAACTTGACGACGCTAAAGCGGGTTAGTTTTAGGACCTTAGCTTATTCCTTTGGTTTTGTGCTATTTGCACTTATTTACTTCTTTTTGGGTTGTAATAGCTAGTAAATAACTTGTTTTACACATTAAAACCTAACTTTCACATCAAATGATTTTATACATAATTAATTGGTGTTTTTGAATAAAATGGATTTGTATTTTCTTAATCAAAAGTCACATGAAAAATGTATTTTAATAAAGGCCAATCTCCTGGAGATTAGAGTTAGGCAATTACTACCAATTCTTATGGAATTACGGGTAATTGTCAGGTCAAATAACAATTAGTGAATGACCCGCTTTCTAGATGTACAATATACTTGTCATATTTCTTTTAAATACTGTAATTTACTTCTCATACATGGAAAGGTGACATAACTGCTTTAAATATAATGCATGCTTATTTGATAAGGGATTGTTAAATGTTTCAATATACATAGACAACATATTATTAGGGCATAAATAAGATCTAAAATTTTGAACCTTTCTGGTACAGAAGATCAGAGGTCCTGGTGTAGAGGCCAGGTGGCGACTCCACGTACAACTCCTGTCCCCAGTAAAAATACATAATCTCTACAATACCTTTGGACTATGCATGTAATAAGTGCAAAATATAAGAGGATATGTATATACACATTATTATAGAAATAATTCCTTTTTATTATTAGAGATATATTTATCCCTTACATCACAAAGAATGCTAATAATATAACAAGTTGTGATATTGATTTATAGTATGGTCTTTTTATTATTGAAGTTTTCAATATGACTAATTATTTGTAGCAAATAACCCTACTTTGTATTTGATGCATGAATTTTGATCTTATTGTATAATAAACTTGGATATATCACTAGTGCATCATTGTGGTTTTGTAATATATAGGTTTTCCCTGGATGAGAGTTACATTGAAGGTTATTATTTTGTTAGAGTATAAAGGCTCTGTGAAGAGGAAAATATGCTCATTTGGGATCATCTTAATGTTTCAGTGTATAAAGTTTGGTGTGTGTGTGTGTGTACACACACACACACACACATATATAAAGCTTATGTATATTTTTTATAAGTGCTTCTTAGTTTAATAAAGTTCAAGTTATGGTGTGTATTTAATTAAGCATGGGTTTTTAACATTTACAAGATTTCTAACTATGTTGGTAATTGATTCATATTAGGAGATAATGGTGTATGGTGATGGTATATGATGAGTTTGATGATTAGTAATGGTTATAAATTATAAGAAAAGTTCTTGATATGGATGTATTCCTTATGTATGCTTTGTATGATGTGATGGATGTTGTAAGTTATAGATGATCAAGAGGATTATAAGGCTTGGATTATGCTTTTTTGATAGGTTATTTAATTTGGGATAGTATCACCGGACAACCATTATGCTATCAGATTTTCAACAAGAGGACCCAAATAGTCTATCTTGTTATCTAACTTTTCTGTGTGTGATTAGTAAGGTGTTATGCTTTATTAGATAATAAAAAAAGGTTTTAAATTTTTATAGGTTTTTAACTAAATTAAGTATTGGATTTTAGTTGCGTGTTTTACCTCTCATTCAAAGCTGGTGAATGGTCCGAATAATGGGTGTCACAAATCAACTGATTTTGAGCCTATTACACATGATGATGACATAATAGCAAAACCTATGGAACACAAGTTCCTAGACATTCTAATAAAGTTTATACTACTTTTGAGAGATATAGATTTCTCATAAATGGGAACAATAATTGACTCTAATAGAAAAAGGATGAGCCTTTAAAGTATGAGGAGGTTTTAAAGAGTTTAGAATTATAATTATGGTTAAAGGCTACGAAATTCAAAATAGATTCCACGTATGACAACCAAGTGTGGACTTTAGTTTATGCTCTTGAAGGGATAAAACCCATTGGGTGCAAATAGATCCTCAAAAAGGAAGACCAACATGGAAGGTAGGGTTGTACCTATAAAGCAAGGTTGGTAGCAAAGGGTTATCAAAGTCAAGGAATTGACTTTAATGAAACCTTTTCACCAACAACCATGCTTAAATCCATTAGGATTCTTCTTGCTATCACTGCTCATTATAACTATGAGATTTGGAAAATGGATGTGAAAACAACTTTCCTTAATAGAAATATATCAAAGGAGGTGTATATTACATAGCTTGAGGGATTCACATCTATTGGTAGTGAGTAGTTACACAAGTTTAAAAAGTCCATTTATGAACTAAAGTAAGCATTTAGGAGTGGAACATTCGAGTTGATAAGACAATCAAAGAGTTTGTTTTGTTACAAAATCTGGATGAACCATATGTTTACAAGAAGGATAGTATGAGTGCAACCATTTTCCTAGTGCTATATGTAGATGACACATTGCTCATAGGAAACGACATCTCGGTTCTTTAGTCAGTCAAGATTTGGTTGTCAAAGAGATTCTCCATGGAAGACCTTGGTGAAGGAACCTATATACTAGGGATAAAGATCTATAGAGATAGATCTAAGATGTTGATAGGTCTTTCATAGTCTACATGCATAAATAAGATGCTAAAAAGGTTTAGCATGGATCTTTTAAAGAAAGGATTTATTCCTATAACTCATGAGAAGATTCTTTCTAGGTTTATGTGTCCTAAGACATAAAAGGAAAGATAAAGAATGAGTAAGATTCCTTGTGCATCCACTATTGGATTTATCATATATGCTATGTATGTACTAGACTTGATGTAGCATTTGCTCTAAGTGTCATGAGCATATTTCAATCTAATTATGGAGAGGTATGTTGGGTGGATGTCAAGAACACCCTTAAGTACTTGAGAAGGACTAAGGATGTATTCTTCTTATATAGAGAAAGGGATTTGCAATTAAATGGGTATATAGATGCCAACTTTCAGTCTAACAAAGATGATAGCAAATCCTAGTTAGGTTGTGTTTATTTGTAAGAGGTGCAATTAGTTGGAAAAATTCCAAAAAGGAAATAACTACAGACTCGACTATCGAAATGGATTACATTGTAGCTTTTGACACAACTAAGGAAACGATATGCATCAAGAAGTTTAATACTAAACTAAGAGTGGTACCAATTATTATTGACCAAATAACTTTGTATTATGATAACAATGGTGCCATTACACAGGTAAAGGAACCATGGCCTCATTAATGATTTAAGCATGTACTTAGGCACTGCCATTTTATTCGAGAGATAGTTGGTAAACAAGATGTGAAGATTGAAAGAGTCACCATTGATTAGAACATCACTAATCCTCTCACTAAAGCACTATCTGATAATATATTCGATCTCTATGTAAATAATATGGGTATTATATACAATGGTGATTGGCTCTAATGCAAGTGGAAACTTGTTAGTACCATGCCCTAGAGCACATGTGTAATAAGGATATTATTGTATACATCTAAACATTTGTTTATTATAAAAGGAATTCTTTATTACTTTGGTGCTTATGTTAATTTATTTGTTTGATATGATCTTAAACTATGTAATAAAGTCCCTGGTATCCTTTCATAGTGCTAAAGAAATCATGAAGAGTTCATGATGTGAGACTCCTAATGCATGCAAATGTGAAATACCAAAACTATCCCTAGTCATAGTATTAACAAGAAGGGACATTATTAATGCAGATAGACTAGCATATGCTCTACACTTTGACTTAGTCAAACAATAGTTATCACAAGTTGTAAGCATGTGATGCTTATAGTTAACATGTAAATGCTTGTTTGAGAAAGAAGTCCATTGGAGGCCTAATATGAGATGTTCACATGGATACATAATTATGTTAGTGAAACATTCTCGTCATATCAATTATGCATTTATCTTTTTACTTAAGATCACCAAGATTATCTTAAGTATTGAGAACTATACTTTAACTCTAGTGCTTTTTTATATTGCCATGATATATACATAGCTCGGTGATTGGGTATAAGTCGAGATACTTAAAGATAGTTAAGTGACTAATAGAGGATTCACTAGCCTTAATTTTAATAGGGAGTTTACCTTATTGTTCTAATATGACTTTATTGTAGAAATCTTTAGCCAAAGTGAAATGCAAATGTGATTGGTATTCACAAGGGCATTTTGGGAATAAAGATATAAATATTAGAACCAACATGATATGGTTCAAAGAGGGCAAGATAGTCTTTTGAGCAATGAAGGACAAGCTAATGACACATGTATGCCTAAAGGACCAATTACACATACAAGAGCAAAAAAATTACAAATTGGCTTTACGAAGAAATAAATGAAAAACTCACCATGGAAGAGAAGAATAAGCCCAATAAGCCAAAGAAATTAACTGGGTAGCTTATTAATCTCATTTAGTGTGTGAAGCATAAAGAGCAAGTCAAGAAGCCCAATCAAAGAAGCCTATGCGTGTGGCCCATTCTAAAAAGGGAAGGGCCTTATTTGGTTGAATATGTAATTTTTGCAATATTAGTTCAACATAGGAAATTTAATTAGGAGTTAAATAAACATGTCCCTTATTCTACTTCTTATGTTTAAAAACAAGGGCCTTGTTTGGCTTAGCTTTAATTTTTGTAATTTTGTTTCTTTGTTAAGGGGTGTCATCTAAACATGCCCCTTATTTTTCAACATAAGAAGTAGAATAAGGGAC
>CANXYI010254711.1:0-10233 GCA_948208565.1 Hura crepitans | reverse complement strand
ACACACAGGTGCACATTAATCACCTATACCATGCTAAAATGCATAAATTCGTATAATACATATTTCTTGATTTCACCATAAATATGCATTTTACATGCATAACAAGGCCTAAGCTAGCACATTACATGTATTAACATGCATTCTTCATTAATAATGCCATTCATGCCCAAAATGCATTTATTACACATTATTACATTAAATGCCAATTTATGCTATAAATATCCATAATAAGTTTTCATTTATTTCATTCAAATTATTGTGATTACACATATCAAGATAGGTCATCAGGGATGCTCAACACTTTCTTAGGCCTTTTCTTTGCCTTGAGAAGCTCGGTTCGAGTTTTTGCCTGCAAATTAAATAGGTACAATTTTTAGAAATATCATAAAAAATCATAAAAAACTCTAAAAATCAAAATGATCCTATATATACTCTCTTGGGCACTCACGGAACCTAGGAAAAATATGAAAATTGAAAAAAAATTACCTGATCGTCGAATGTGCACTATTCACCTCTAAAGGGAAATCGAGATTCCTCCCTAGGTACTTTGCTAAACCACGACTTCTTGGTGTCTACGGGTTTAGCTCAGATAGCTTTATCTATTGGGACCAATTTTTTATGGTGGGTTTAAGTGTGGAGGAAGAAAAATGAAGGAGAAGAGGGAAGGGGTGTGTTTCAGCTAAGAGGGAAATGAAGAGGGGGAATTGGATGGAAATGGAAGGATTTGGAGGGAAATTGGGTATTTATAATTTTTAAATATTATTTTCCCCAAATTTCATAAAATTTTTATCCCCTCTTAGAAAACTAAAATTACTTCATTTATATTCCCAAAATTAGTTAAATTCCTCCTTTAAATTCCCTTAAAACCTTGTGCCCAAAAAATGAAGAAACTTGTAAAATTATTATATTTTCTTTGCTGAAAATTAAGTAAAATACTTCCCAATATCAAAAAATTTTGATTCCAAAGTCAATAGACTATTTTGAATATTTGAGTATCAAGTTGTAACATTTTAGATTATTTTGAGCAACTTTTAAATTATTTAATGGTTCAGTTTTGCCTATGACAATATTTATAGGACATTGCTGTAAAATGTTCTTTAGCATTTTTAACCATCCAAATGACTTCAGATTGGCTTTATACTTTGCCCAAAATTCTCTCATAATTAATACTCCCCATTGGTACACTTAAGGTGACTCAAGTTTTGGGAATTATTATTCATCCCGTGAAGTACTATTCACGAGAGTCAGGATTTTCAAGTCGTTACATTTCTTTCCCCTTAAAAGAGATATTGTCCTTGACATACCTGATCCAAAGAGATGTGGATACTACTCTCTCATTTGAGCATCACTCTCCCATGTCACTTCTTCCATTCTGTGATGTCGCTATAACACCTTCACTAAAGGCACTTTCTTGTTTCGTAACTCTCTAACCTCTGTGGCTAAGACACTAAGAAGTTTTTCCTCGAACAACAAGTCTGGTCATATCTCTACTTCCTCAATTGTCAATACATGTAAAGGGTCTATTCTATATCTTCTCAGCATCAAGACATGAAACACGTCATGAATCTATTGTAACTCTAGAGGTAAAGCCAGTTTATAGCCTAATAGACCCGCACGTTTTGTAATCTCATATGGTCTAATGAATCTCGAACTTACCTTTCCTTTCTTATCAAACCTCAACACCTTTTTCCATGGAGATAACTTGAGAAAGACCTTATCATTGACTTCATACTTGATGTCTCTTCTATTCAAATCTATATAGGATTTCTATTTATCTGAAGCAGCCTTTAGCCTTTCTCTGATGATCTTCACCTTCTCTTTAGTATCCTTAACCAAATCTGGTCCTATAAGCTTGTGCTCACTCAACTCACTCTAATATAAAGGAGTCTTGCATTGTTTTCCATATAATGCCTCATAAGGAGCCATACCAAGGCTTGCCTGGTAACTATTATTATAAGCGAACTCCACCAGAGAGATATACTTATCCTAGCTGCCCTTAAGCTCAATGGCATATGCTCGAAGCATATCCTTAAGCACTTGAATAAGCTTCTCTAATTTGTCCATTCGCCTAAAAATAAGCCTAGTCCCTAAAGTATTATGGAGCTTCCTACAAAATCTTGATGTAAAATAGGGATCTCTATCTGAAACGATAGAAAAAGGCACTCTATGAAGCCTAACTATCTCATTAACATATAGTTCAGCCAACTTTTCCAAGGAAAATTCCTTTCTCATAAGAATAAAGTGAGTTGACTTGGTCAATCTATCGACCATCACCCAAATAGAATCATGCTTGTTCTTGATCATCAGTAGTCCAATCACAAAATCCATAGTGACTCAATCCTATTTCCATTCAGTAATTGCTATAGGATATAGCAAACTAGAAGGAACTTGATGCTCGGCATTCACTTGCTGACAAATGAGACATCTAGCCATATAATCAGCTATGTCTCTCTTCATGCCCACCCACTAATATACCATCTTCAAATCTAGTACATCTTAGTACTGCCAGGATGTATAACATATGGTGCATTGTGCGCTTCTTGTAGAATCTGTTATCTTAAAACTTCATTATCTACCACATAAAGGCATTCATAATAATACAAACAACCATTTTCCTTAATCACAAACTTAGTAGACTTCCCCTCTTGGATTATGCCTATGATACTCTAAAGCCTATGATCATTCTTTTATAAATCCTTTACTAACTGCATCAAACTTAGCTTGACTTGTAGCTCAGCTAACAAACCATTGTCATCTTGCAGTTTCAAATTGATATGCATCGCCTTCAAAGCTGACATAAACTTCCTACTCAAGGCATCTGTAACCACATTAGCATTGCCAAGATGGTAGTCAATAAGACAATCATAATCCTTGATAAACTCCATCCATATTTTTTGCCTCAAGTTTAACTCTTTCTATGTCAGTAGATACTTCAAACTCCTATGATTAGTAAAGGCATAGCACTTTTCCCCATAAAAGATAATGCCTCTATATCTTTCAACCAAATACAATGGCAATGAGCTCTAAATCATATGTCAGGTAGTTTTGCTTATGATGGTTTAATTGTCATGAAGCATAAGCAACAACTTTACCATCCTACATGCGTACACATCCTAACCCATTTAGCAAGGTATCACTATATATTGTGAACTCTTTTGCTGACACTGGCTGAACCAAAATCGAAACCTCTATCAACAAACTCCTGAGCTTGTCAAAACTTTTGTAAAATCTACTATCCCACTCAAACTTCATATCTTTCTTCAGAAGACATGTCATAGGGGTACTATTAAAGAAAACTATGACACCCCCTACTGGATTCTCAAAGAAACCTAATAAGCAGTGCACTTCCTACTAGGTTACCCATCCTAAAATTTCCCCCACAGTCATTCATTTAACTTTTACTCAAGCCATACTAGACAATTTTATCTGAGTCCAAAATCATTCCAGTCAGCTCCTAAAATCCATTTAGGTTAGTATCGATATGGTTTAGCCATTACAAAGGGAATCTAACACAATCTAGTACCATTTAAAAAAAATCAAGCAGCATAATGGCTGCTTGGGTCATTATCCCAAAATTAATATTCACCTGTAAACACTTTTACATTACTTATCACATCACCTAGACCCATCTGGTCCCCTATTCTTAGCCTAACATCAACAACTATCACACATCAAACTCAAGCCTCAGACCATAGATAAAAGCATGCATATATAAAGACTTAGGGTTACATCCACATCAAACCAATTTCTATACATGCATTTACAAGGAAACACATAGGGTTACTTTACTTACATCAATAGTTTATGCTTACTTACATACATTATATATACAGAGCTTAGATATATAGTTCTACCTAAATCCCACCTAGGTACATGGATATTAGAATAGTACAACCTTTGCCTCTTATTCCTTCTCAATTCTCCTTTAAACTCTCATTGGCATGCTTCACGAGGCAAGATACCACTCTTGAGTACCTGCACACCAAAATAGGTACGCTGAGTATACGAGATACTCAGTGATGAACTTAAAGCATTTTAATCATGACAAAATATTATTTAATACCTATGCAGTTAATAACTAGTTTTTACTTAATTTATGCAATTTAATTATACAATAGGGTGCCAAATTATTAAAATACACCTAAGGTATTTATAAGTCCTGAAATAGTCTTTTTGACTCACATATATTATTTAAAGTAGTTATTACATTTATAGCATGCATATTTGACATTAATCAACTTATCTGACAACATATGTGTAAAATGTCCAAAATACCTTTTAGCCTACATTTTATCAAAAACTCAAAAAATACTGTTCAATTATGCTTAATTCTTTTTTCCATGATCAATCTAATTATTTACTTAATTTAATTCACTGGCCCGACTAGGAAGACGACACTTAAAAACACTGGATCTAGAGGGAAAATAAACTGGTGCAGTGGTCCTTATTTTGGACTTATGTCGCTACACCGGTATGTTTACCATAATAGAGATCAATTGTAGCCTTTCTAGACAAAAGTAAATAGTAGCTGTGCGATATAATAGAGATCAACCTGTAGGCCTCCCTAGCCAAAAATAAACATCATCAACATCTAGGTGACATAATAGAGATAAGCCTGTAGGCCTCCTCAGCCACCAAAAAGCACCATCAATAATTAGGTGACATAATGGAGATTAGTTCGTAGACCTCTGTAGCTACAAATAAAATTATTGCCTGATTATCAGACAACTAGCAGCTGTAATACCCTAAGTTGACCGATCAACCAATCTAATTAGCATCTAACTAATGGGCTAAGTAGCTCAGTTAAAGTTCATTATTAGTCAAAAATATTCTTATAATATATATGTTTCAAAAATAGATGGTTAAAATTTTTATCACATACTTTGTTTTTTAGCCGGTCTAGTATAACCACATTTTGGCTCTACCGAGTAAAAATTCCAAAATAATCTTAAGTCTTATTATTGCCAAAATTCATGGTTTGATATGTTATGATTTATAATGGCATTAGTCCTTAGGAAACTAACACTTTCTGTCCAGTGACATTTTTGGTTCAAGTACTGGTTGATTAGACAGTTATAAGTTATTTTGACCACTTTTCAACATGCAATCTAGGACTGTTTTAAGCCCAACTTTAAAATAGTTTTCAACATCTTTCTAAGCACATTCATAGGCATAAAATCAAACATATCTAGGCCAATTCCATGGCCAAACAATAGCCATAAATGCCATTCTTACATATGTTTCAAATCTAGCCCCAAGGGCACAAAGAAATGTTCAATTATATAGTTCATTTCAAGCCACTTTAAAGCCATTACTTTTAGTCAAGTTTTAAATCCTATTCAAGTCATCCTTCATGCCACACTAGGCTAGATATGACCTCAGATATTCCACCCAATATATTAATAACATTAAACTCAAATTATCAATAAACTAATTACACTATGTGCTCAAATTATGTATCACTTTTCAAGCAAATTTTAGGTCACTATTAAGCCATTTTAAGTACTTTTCTCTCTTGCCATTTCTATACCATTTTACACCAAACTATTAACACATTACACTATCTTTAATTACCATACATTTACCATACTTATATATAAGATTACTTACATCTAATGCCATATACATATGACACACATATGACACACCATATGTTATACCATTACACACCATTTACCGTGACATACATACATGCCATCCCATGCCATACCTTGACATACCATTCAGCCATTTTGAGATCATACATATACACATGGTTTCCTCACCAATTTCACATACATATCATCCAGACATACATGCTATGAACACAATTATACTCAATTTCAAGCCAATTCTCATAGGTTACTAGCTATCACCATCAAATCTACTAAGAATAGTCCTTGGGTACAAGCATTAATAGAAAATTTCATCATGATTTCTAACCAAAATGAACAAAATCTTCATTCTAACATACCAAAGAATTTTAAATTTACATCTTAGTCATTGTACAACTAAGCCAAGCATCTATATCCATCAAAATCAGTAAGGAAAATAAGCTAACTTTGCAAGCTCTTTGAAACATACTCCCTAATTCACTAAGTGTCCATTTAATCAACACTACCAAAGAGGAAATCACTCCAAAACTCAAAATTCTAGCCACCTCAAATTAGTATTCAACATCCTAGGTGCCCTAGTATATAAGAGAAGGCTTGAAGTTCACTTACTTGTGATGGAGTCCCTTGAATCCACAAAAATAGCACATTAGCTAGCACCAATGGTAGCTTCCATCCTCCTTCGTGGCCCTTAAAATGCCATCCAATTGCCATAACCACCTCACACACATCATTACACAGATGTTGGCTATGATCTAGCATAAAAAAGTAGCCAAAAATCCTAAGAAAAGGAGGAGAAATAGCTATGGACTCACCTTTAGGTAAGCATTCTGGACTATCTAAACTAGTCAGCTTGTATGATTTTTATGTCCAAAAAAAATCCTTTCTACTCGATTCTTGTTCCTTATGGTGCCTAACACATAAGAGAAATTTTAGCAACTAGAATCTCTCAATTTAGTGGCCGGATGAAAAAGTTATGGCTAGTTTTCTCTCCCTATGGCGTCGGCAACAATAGTTGGAAAGGGAGGAAGTTCTTTCTTCAATAGAAGTGGATTATGGCAAGCTCCCTCAGCCACTTGGCATGGTGTGGGCCCCATTTTAACATGTCAAAGCTGTCTTGAAACATTTTGAACCATCTCAATTTTGCGACAAACTTCAAAAAGTCATAGTAATTAACTCAAACCTTCAAAAATTACACTATTTATTTTAAAATTCATATTTTTATCGGCTCTACCTACTCGTAAATTTTTATGGCCAAATTCCTTCAATATGGCAGTTTTCAAAATGCCTTGATTTACGTGCCAACCTTAAAATTATGAGAATTTGCAAACGACTGTCGATTTTAAAAATTCTTTCACCATTGGAGTCAATGTAATTTTTGAGCTTTAGGGTCCACTATTTTTAGGTCCGTCCGGGCACATCCTAGGTCAATCCCGACTTGTAAAATTTTTTATTGCATCGAGGGGTAGCTTTTAGTCTAAAATGAATTGTTGGTTCTGCTAAATTTTTAAATTTTACTCTTTTCATCAAATTATGGCCCCTTAAAGTTTCATGACCAGTGCCACCACCTCGATCCACATGCAAGTGACCCAGCACCTTGGGTGCACTTCTCAGACCTTATGGCATTGTTCATAGAGCCTTGAAACATGAGCATTACATTTCTTCCCCTCTTAAGAAAATTTCATCCTCGAAATTACCTGGAGCAAATAAAAGAGAATATTGAGCTCCCATTTGCTCATCTAGCTCTCAGGTAACTTTCTCTGTATTTTTATACCTCCATAGTACTATATCAGTGGTATGGACTCATCTTAGTAGCTATCTCATTTTATGAGCCATACTTTATATCATTTTCACTTCATAACTTATATCTAACTGTACTTTGATAGCAGTTATCAGAGTCACATGTAACAGATCTGATCTGTACCCCTTAAGTATAGAAGTAAAAAAAACACTATGTATTGCTATAGCTCAGGTGGTAGTGCATGCCTGTATGCTAGAGATCCTGACCTTATCAGTACTTTCGTAGGGTCTGATGAACTTGGGATTCAATTTCCCTTTTTCCTAAACTTTCACACCTTTCTCCTTGGAGAAACCTCTAAAAATACTTTTTCTCTAACTGAATACTCAATAGCTCTCTGCTTCCAGTCATCACATAATTCCTTTCTAATCACAACTGCTATCATAGGCAATCCCTGCTAAGAATAAATGTATACATATATCTTAGTTAACCATAAGCTTACTAATATAGTCTCACAACATATTATCATATATTTGTATCACCCTTTCTGACTATTTATCAAACTAGGGATGATAAACTAGGTTATAAGCTAGTTTGGTGCCTAGAGTTGCTTATAGCCTTTTCTAAAATCTAGAAGTAAAACAAAAATCTCTGTCCTAATGATAGTCATTAGCACATCATAAAATTAGATGATCTCATTACATATGGTGTAGCCAACCTCTTTAAGGACTAATCCAACCTAACTAAGTAACTTAAATTGTCTTGACCATCTATCAACATTTCTTTATGTAACATTATATTTACCTTTGGTCAATAATAAACCTATCACAAAACTCAGGGTTGACTTTTCTCATTCTCACTCTTGTATAGCTGTAGGATACAATAATTCAAAAGGATTTTGATGCTCAGTTTCTACCTGCTAGCATGTCAAATACTTGATATCATATTCCACCACACTTCTTTCCATACCAAGGCATCAATAAATAAAATATTTAAGCTTAAATTTTTCCTCCTAAAACACATGAAACAAGAAGCCTCTTGTATTCCCTTAAACATGTGCACCCCAAATCCTTGTACAAGATATGCACGAGCTGTTATGATAATTCAACTACTCATTAATTGTCAACAGAGATCCTATGGTCTTCCCCCCTTTAGCTTTGCTAATTATCTAAACCATCTACTTGTCTCTCATATGATTCTCTTTGATTTGATGTCTAAAATCTGACTTCACTTGTAATTCAATCATTACTACCTCTTTTGAAATAAATTGTAACCTGACATTTATAGCTCTTGAGGTCACTATAGATTTCCTATACTTAGCATCTGCTCTCACGTTAGCTTTCACTAGTGGGTAATCAATCAAGCAATCATAATTATGAATTAACTCTATCCAGCTTTTCTATCTTAGGTCCCTTCTCCTGAGGAAAGGAATACTTTAAGCTCTGATGATCTGTACCTGTATAACATTCCTCTGATAATGCCATCATTTGTTTTAGAATAACCATAATGACAACTAACCCCAAATTAGGGGTAAGATAATCCCTCTTTTGGGGCTTCAACTATCTTGAAACACAAGCCACTAGCTTTCTTTCTAGCATTAACACCAAACAAGCCATTCAGTAAAGCATCACTACATATAACAAAGTCCTTACCCTATTCTAATTGAATCATGATAGGAGCCTTTATCAATATTTGTTTTAGCTTAGCAAAACTTGCTTGACATTGATCATCCTACATAATTTTTTTACATGTTTTTTCTGATTAGTCCAATTAAAGGATTAACAATAATGAGAGTCCTCTTACAAGTCCTTTGTAATATCAACTAAGCCTAGAAAATTTCAAAGTTTAGTTAAATTCTCAGAGGGTTTCCATTCCAACACTACCTTACCTTTACTGGGGCCAATTCTAACTCTCTATATTATAGCTATGTGGCCCCAAGAAAAACTTCATCTACTTAATTCACACTTATTGAGTTGGGCACACAACTATTCCTCTCTTTCGGGGTCTGTATCACAACCCATAGGTGTTGTTCATACTCTTTCTAGTTTCTAGAGTACACCATACTATCATCTAGGAACACTATTACCACCGGTCTATATAAGATTAAAAGCTTTACCTATTGAAATCCTTGAAAATTGTTGAGGCATTGGTGAGTCCTAATGACATCACCAAGAACTCAGAATGCCTGCACTGGGCCCTGAAAGCAATTTTAGTAACATAGTTTCCCTAAATCCTCAGCTGATAGTATCCAGATCTCAGATCAATTTCAAAAGAAAGGAAACTATCCCCTCTCAAATGATCAAGAAGATCATCCTCCGAATAGGGGATACTGATCGTACACAATCACTCTATTCAAGTACCTTTTTGATAATGCATAACTTGAGTGACCTATTTTTCTTTCTTATAGACAGCTTAGATACTCATTGAGGAATTATACTGGGTCTGATAAAACCCTTATCACATAGCTCTTATAGCTATATTCTCAATGTTTTTACTTCATCAAATGCCATCCTATAGAGAACAATAAGCACTAGAGCAGTACTAGGATACACCTCCACTTCAAAATCTAGTTCTCTCTAGAATGATAACCCTAATAGCTCAATAAGGATACATTAAAGAAATGAGCTTTAATTGAAATATATGCAAAATCAAAACTAAATCATTTCTATCAATACCATAGGCCAAATATGCCTCAATCCTTTTGAAGGAGTTATTATATCTTGATAACAAAGATAAGATTATCCAAAGGATTTCTCTCACCATCCACTATTTCTATCAATCCTCATACAGTCTGGAGGGTCACTTCCTATGGTTACACTCAGTCATAGCATGATACTTAATACGCCAATCCATCATAGGAGTACCTCAATTATTGAAATACAATTCAGTTAAATCAATAACAAT
>CANXYI010254667.1:0-16089 GCA_948208565.1 Hura crepitans | reverse complement strand
TGCTATTGTTTTTTTTTTTATTTTTGCTCTTTATTTTCTTCTACTTATTCCCTTTATCATTATTCATTTTATTTAGATTGTATTTTAGGATCCTTCAAATGTAATTTTATTTTTATTTTGTTAGAATGTATTTTAGGTAGTTGCCATGTAATATATTTTTTCATTTTGATTATTTCCCTATAAATTCTATGAATGTTGTAATAGATAGAAAATCATTTTTACACTTTATAAAAATAATCAAAATCATTTTATACCTAATTGATTAGTGTTTTGTTAATAAAATGTGTTTTGATTTTTTCTTAATAAAACTCACAATAATAAATTCTATTCTCTAAAATTGACATGTGAGAACCAATGTTCTCAAAATAATCAATCACCTAATTTCATGTATGATTTCTTTAACTTCAAACACTATATTTATGTCTATAAATATGTTTTGTAATTCCTTTTACATGAATATGTGTCTTGTTTTAATTATAAAATTCACTTCAAAAAAAGGATAGTATTATAAATTCAAATCGAGATTCCATATTAACTTAAGGTATAAATAAGTGTAGGGTTTCGTACTGCTCTAGTTTTAGCCCGATAAGGAATTTCCTAACTCTATTTAGGTGGTAACTTCTACCTTGTGGTGCCCAACTCAATCTTTCTAGGCTAATTAAATAGGACCGGCTCAAGATTCCTCTAATTTCCTTCTCATCTTTTAGGACTCGAGGAGTGAGATTTAATTTGAGTCTTTGGCTATTTCGATTTGACTAGCCATGAAAAGGAAGGGACACAAACATCCGATCCACCTGGTTAGTATTGTAGATATTAGGAAGTATTTTTACGAAAATTAAGTAACATTAAAACAATTTAATTTAATAGGTTTTCCTCATTTTTTGAGCTATGATTTTTAGATGATTATATGGCATAATAAAAGTGAATTTTTTTAAATAAAATTGAGATTTAATTGGCCTTTAAAAAGGAGGAAAATTAGAGGAAAAAGAGGAGAACAATGGGAATAAAAATAACTATTTTTATAAAATATAAATATTGTCAAAATTAACTAAAATGGTCAACATTTTCATTTTTCCCCTTTCCCTCTCCACCAAGAGAAGCCGTCGACTTCTTCCTTCTCCTCATCCATTTTTTATTTTCTTTCCTTCATTCTAAGCTCAAATTAACTCACCAAAAATGTTTTTGGGTGCCCCCACAACCTCTATGATGTAATAAAAACAAGAAATCTAAAGAAAAATAAGAGATTTTCATAGTTTTAAACCCTTTTGAATTGTAACCATTTTTTGTTCGGGTAAGTTTTTCCTAAACCTAGTATTTTTTTCTCAAGTTTTATGGGTGCCTAAAAGCATTTCTACGATCTTAGTTTTTGACAAGATTTTTGCTTTGTTATGTTAATGACTTTTAATAAATCATGAGACAAGGGAAAATCAAAGGCATAGACAAACCTTAGGGTTGTGTTATGACATCTTCAATATGTGTAATTAAAAGAAATTGTGCAATTTCAATTGAGTGCACAAATTTGAATATTATGCCTAAAAATGTGAAAATGCAATAAATGCTCATTTTGGTGAATAAATGGCATTTATTATGTTATTTGGCTTATACATTGTATGACTATGTAATTTAGATTATGGTAAATGTTTAGATATCATAAAGAATCCATATTTGTGGTTATAATGCCATAATATGCAATAAATTGTTACAATGAGGTATATTGTGCTTAATATGACTATTGAGTGCTTTCAAGTGCCTAATTTGGTATTATTTGACTTAAATGACACATATTAGAGTAGTTGGAAGCATGGAAATGTTTATGGAACTTAATGTGTTTAGAATGTATATTACTTTGCAAGGTAAGTACATTATGGGAAAAGATGTAAATCATGTATGTTAAAGATATTTAAGCATGATTTATGGCATGTTAAATATGTTTTAAATTATGTGTAAGGTTTGAATGGTGTTTGAGGCTATGATATGTAGGTTGCCCAAAATAGACAATAAGGCCAACTTTTTGTATGTGTCACTTGAGTGTAAATTAGTTATGAAAAATGCTAAGTGATGACTAAATATGAGAATGCGTTAGGATTTTGAAATGGTGTTATATAGTGATATGTAAAGTTACATGTAAGTTTCATTATGGCCATAATGCATGAATGTTATATTATTTGTAATGGTATGAACAAGTATGTAATAACACATAATTAGTATGTATTATTATGAAAAGTAGTGTATTAGAGGATGTGAGGTTTAAATGGTTGAATGGTAAATATAGCAATGTAAGCTTATGTTCTTGAAATAAAATGCATGATTTTATGTGCATGGGAAAAATGGTTATGGCTATAAGTATAGTGTTGATTGCAAATGTAGTTTATACTTGAATGGTATGCATGGTCGAATGATATCTTTGAAATGTATATGCATGTAAAATCATGAAATTCAAAAATGGTGCACATTTATGTTACACCTATTGTGTTTGGGGATAAACATAATTAAAATCATATATGGATGAAGTTATGGGCCATAATGTGTTCTATACACATAATGAACCTAGATGAGGTATTAAAACACTAAGTATGGCATAATGTGTGTCTTAATGAACAATTGGGCATATTGTATCTTAGATGAACATATGCCATGAAATGAATGTGAAAATGGCAATTATGTTGTGGCGAACAACAAATGGGATGAAAATGGTGGTTTTAAAGTGCATATAGCATGAATGTGACTAAAATGCATGTTAAGGTGTCACATTTAGTGGTATTAGAGCTCTAGTTTAGGTGTTCCAAGTTAATATATGAGTGCATTAGAATCTAGAGTATACATTATATAACTTTTGATGTCGAGGCTCATTAAATTATTCTTCTACCTATAAATACGATGAGTGCTTTAGCATAGCATAGTAAGGAAGAAGTTAAGAGTCATACTTTGACTACCGTACCACCTAAGGTCACAAGAGTTAAGTTTGCATCAGTTAGTGTAGTAAGACATATACCATTAGCAAGACAAGCTCTGCTAGTATTCCATTAGGAGATGCTCCATCTTTTGAGATAGGCTATAGTTGTTGCTCTATTACCAGCATAGCAGTTAGAGGTTCCATTAAATCTCTAGAAGACTTATTTAAAGAGTGTTAAAAAATATGAGCCAATAATTTCAAAGGAGAAGTCAAGATAGAACCTGGGAAAGGAGAGTACTAGTTGGATCGCACAGAGAATGTTATGAAACAAATGTGATGCACACTAGAAGAAAAATCCCGATGTTATGAATAGTACTTCTCGGGATGTGAATAGTGTTTTCTCGAGGTCGGGGACACTAATTTTACTGATTGGAAGTATTAATTATAACATAATTTTGAGTAAAATTTTAATTCAAATTGAGGTCATTTAGCTAGTTAAAAATGATTTTAGTGTTTTATAGCAGTGTCACATGTGTGGTGACCTAATTCTAGCTTAACCGTAAAATATTCAAAAGTTGCTCAGAAAAATTTGGGATTTTTACAACTTGATAATTAAAAATTCATATTAGCCTATTGGCACTAGAATTGAAAATTTAAAGTATCAGGTTGTATAAATCTTAGAATTTTCTAAGCAATTTTTGAATATTTTACTATTCGGCTAGAATTAAGTCACCACTCATGTGACAATATCATAAAACTTTACAATTGTTTTTAACCACCTAAATGACACTTTTTTGACTTCAAATTTTACTCAAAGTTATGTTATAATTAATACTTCCAGTTAGTAAAATTAGTGTCTCGACCTCAGGAAAATGCTATTCATATCCCGAAATGTACTATTCATAACACTGAGATTTTTCGGGCATTACATCATGTTTTGCAAGGAATAATAGCATTCATGTAAGCTATTTCAAGACATTTGCATGCATTGTGGCAATAAATAAAAATATACATCCTTAAAGCACTAAAGTTAACTTGCTAAGGTTATTTTTTATGTTCTTCATTAGTGACATCTCAATATTTCTACTTACATTGTTATGCACCTATAGTCTTCACTCTTCCAATTTATTCATGTGTAGTTGGCAAGCATTGTTTTAAGTACACAACTTTTGACTATAACATAGCTTATCTCATCATGATATAAGTACTTAATACAAGCATGCTTTGTTTATCTTGTTAAAAAATTATATCTTTATATATTCACAAATAATTGCATTTCTGCTTATATATGTATAAAAGCAAATACATTTCATACTCAAATGAATTTCCTTTAAATTCTTAATTCATTACATTTATCAAATTCAAGACAAATTTATAGTTTTGTATTAGTTCATTTCTCATTCCCTATAAAAGACATTAACATTAATATGAGAATAAGTTTAAATGAACATATAAATCTTTCCATTATTTTAGCCATTGGAAGCAATTCCATATATTCCTATACAAGGTCTATAATTTCATCATTACATGCATAATATTCCTCAATTTGTTTTGTATAGAAGTTGTATAATCCATTAGCCTTAAAAGACATTGCCAAAATTTGAGAATCAAGTAATTAAAATGCCTCACAAAGGGGTCATGATAGTGTGCCTTAAGGGTTATAGCTATGTGCCATAAGGTTTATAGCTATGTGGCCTTTAAAACTCATATAAAAAATTACTATTCACTCAAGGCTGTGAGACTTTAGGAGACCTATCTTATACAAAACTAACATGATTTCATACAAAATTCATCCCGAAATTCAAACAAAACAATTATATACTCATAAATTTGTTTTGTACACTTTTTATACATGATTGTTGACAAACTTATGTCTATTTTTAATTCTCATAAACTCTTAATTTCTGAAGAAATAATCAAGAAATGAATTAAATCAATTTAAGCATAAAAAGGAGGAAATCCAGGTTAGAATTGCCTAGACCTTAATTTGGTGTTCTCCTTTGCTTTAATCATCATTCTTTAGCATTGAAGAACTATAATGATCTTCTCAACCTTTGAGATTCTAGATTCCTTAAGCAATTTTTGCAATCTGAAGCTTAAACTTGACCTATGCTCTTTAATTCTTCAATTTCCTTCATTCTCTTACATAGTTATTTATCCTTTAGCTTAATTCTTGAGGTTCAATCTTTTATATAGTATTATTAAAGCTTAAATCTTATAGCAAATTGACAAAGATAGTGGATGAAGGAGCAAAAATGGGGCTACCTTAGGAGAGGAGGAATAGTTCCCCCTTTCTCTTACTTTAAGCCTTTATATAGTCTAAGTTGGATGGTTAGGATTACACCATCGATCACCCATCCAAAGATCTTTTTTAATTTAAATTACTTAAAAATTAATCACACTTAGTTGTTGTGTGGTCATTAACCGTAGCCCACTATCATCTTAATGTTTTTCATTATTACTTATTGGTCTCACTCACTTAGTAATTGTTTGGAATCCTTTCTTTTTTTTTTTTTTGATCTTTAAGTTATTTCATTTCCATTAAATTTGTTAGTCCCATATTATATAAAGATTACACTTTCCATAATCCAAACTTCCATATTCATACCCAGAATACCAGAAGAATACTATTCATAGCCCGTTTGATACTATTTAAGACTTGGGATTTTTTTAGAGCATTATAAGCCTTTTTTCTTATGCCACCTTCTTGCTTTGGTGCTGCTTGCACTCCTTCCTAATCTAATCTTATGTAATCTAATTATATAAATTCTTGTAAAAAAGGCTCAAGTAACTTTTGAGGGGAGTAAGGTGGGAAGAAAAATATAATGAATTTAGGAGATATGTAAAGACATGTAGGCTCTATTTAACCAAAATAAAATCATATGTATACACAATCACATTGGTCATAAGCCCATTTGTTATATCATCATACTAAACAAACACCCTTAGATGCAATTCAAATGTAGGATATAGTTTATGTAATTTGGTTTTTTACATAAAATTACAACTCTTGAATTTCATGCATTTTGTTAATTTTAATACTCATCAATTTCTTATTAATTTTAGATATGGAGTTTAAAATTTTTTATTCTCATTAATATTCTTAAAATCCATATTTGATTTGTTTTTATCAAAAATTCCAATCTCGTTGAATAGTGAAATTTGATTTTGCATATTATTTGGAATTTAATTGTTAATGTAATTAATAATTAATCGTGAAATTACAATTGTTTAATCACATTAAACAAACATAACTACATTAATCATAAAATTTAAATCATTTATCCTATTGATATTTTAACATCCAAAAATTAAAAGTAATATTATATGCTTAGCCAAAATTGACTACACATATTTTTGAACCAATTTTTGATCTATTTTAATTAATCAATTCCAAAAAATTTGGGATCAATTTTAGCAGCCATTTACATCAAAATTGACACAAATTATTAACCAAAATTAGCTCATTGACCATACCTATAGTAGATAAAATAATTCTTAATTGTGAATCTATACAGTTAAGAATATGATTGTTAAAAAGAAATATACATCTAATATAATTAAAATTGATTCTAATAACTCTCAAATTTTAAACATTTTTTTCATAAAGATCTAATATTCATAGAATAAGAAATCTAGAATTACAAAAATTCAAAATGAATTGAAGAAAGTATCAAGAACCCTAATCAAATTTTCGTGGACACTAAAAAATTATTATTCACTTTTTATTTTCTTTTAACTCCCAAATAATTTTCTTACTATCTAAAAGTAAAATCAACATTTTAAATCATTGATTTTAAGATTTCATGAACTAAAAAAAATTAAATTAGCAAGATAAAGTTAATCATCAAAATCAACTACACCATTCCAATATAGTGGAATTGATTTTCGATCATACAAAATCTATGTGTTTTTTTTTATATTGAATCAAAAATAGATTTTGAATTAATTAATTAATCAATAAATCTTTAATCAAGACCTAATTTTGAACAAAATCATGAGAATTGATCATATAAAATTTGCATATATTGAGTTCAGAAAAATATAGAACATAATATAGTTAACTGTATTTGATATGATTAGGCTATAATAACATTGTAGGTTCTAAAAGCATAATTTAAAGTACAATGTATTAAAATTTTGTAATTTTTAAAACCATAACCATTAATCAATCATATCAAATACAGTTAATAAGAAGCTAAAGGCATTAGAATATTACCATTCAATAGTTTTTTCTTTCAATGTGTGGATTTTTTCATGTTGGGTTATTGTAAATTACAACACTCTAATTAGAATGGCCCTAATAAAGTCCACATGAGAAAAGAGAATTAAAGACCCCTCTAAGGTGATTGAACAAGTTGTAATTAAATTTAAGGACTAGTTTAAAATAATTATATAGTAAAGGATATAGAAAAGCAAATAAAGTTTTTTGCTTAATAAGTGAAGTACTATAAAGGCCAAATCATTTTGAGACCTTTTAAAGGATCCATTTGGTCATATAGAAAATGTATGATTCATATCTAATCCCATTTAAAGGAATTATTTCAATTGAATTGGTCTAATAAGGTGATGGAACAAAACTAATTAAATTAGAACAATTAGCATTTTTATATTTTTTTTGTCTAGTCTAATTAGACTTAAATTGCATTTATTTCATCATCGTCATCTTTTTCTTCTTCTTATTCTTCTTCTTTTTCTTCTTCTTCTTCTTCTTCTTCTTCTTCTTCTTCTTCTTCTTCTTCTTCTTTAATTCATCTCATAACACCTCTTACCTGATCCACTTTCAAACCAAACAAAAGATGTCACTTCCCAGGAGGTCACCTATCTAGATATTTCTCTCTCCCCACACTCGCTTAACTCTATATGTAACCTTAGTTAATAAAGGTTCTTTAGCTTTAATTTAGCCCAATTTAATTCTACTACATTCAATTTGGATGCCATACAGACTCCTAGGTGGATTAGATAAATTACATCTCTCAAACTCTGAATATGCCTTAAAGAAATTCAATTAGAAATCCAATAGTATAATGGCTTTCGAGCAAAAATACACATATTTAAACTAGTTAAATGAAAACTTTTATATCAAATACTTTCACAACTTAGCTCATAAGATCCTCTTGATCCACCTATTTACTCATCAGCATTAATAGTATACACATATCATTTAGAAAACACCTATTACATAATAGCAGTTTATGACATACATCTTTATTGTCATTCTTACGTCATTATTTATCTCTTTTACATGAGTGCAACTGAAGGTTATAAAATATAGAACCAAGAAATAAAATATATACCTAAAATAGAGTTGTCTCCTATGTTGCTTCTTTGTAAAGGCTGAACCACATGATTTATCTACTACCAATGCATTAAAAACCTAATATTCTAAGCATATGCTTAGTAATTGAAATTAATGATTCATACATTTAACCTCATACAACATGCATCATATCATATATTATGTCATACATTATGCCATTTCATGTATTATATGCCATGACAGTGTGCTTGTCAAGCATCATGCAACAGGCTAACATATCCATAATCATCATGGATCTTAAACAGTCATCACATGTAGTATCATTACAAGGACATTCAAAAATATTAAGTGTTTCTTTTTTTTTTTAAGTTTTCTGGTCACCTATATCTCATTTAATTAGTCACATTCATTATTTAGTTATTAGCCCATATCCGAAAGACTATCCTTTTACCACTAGATAACAAGATCTCAGTGTGTGTAGGGGCCCATATTTTGGACCTTGATGATTGCACTATGTCATATCATATCTTATTATAGTCATCAAGGATGTTCAGGGGTTCACATCTTGAATATCGATGGCCGCAATAGATCTTATAAGTTATATAAGGGTCCACATTTTTTACCTCGATGGTTGCACTCTATCATAACAAGTCTCAAAGTGTGCAATGGCTGGTCATGGACCTTAAGGCAGCTACACATACCATAAAATTCCATAAGCTATACAGTGGCTTTCATGGACCTTAAGGCAATTGCACCCACAAAATATCATCAGAAAGTCAATAGTATCTCACAATCAACCTTATGGATCAACCTCTCATGACACCAAGGTATCCTAGCAATTACTACTCCTTAGTTAACAGGTCAACCTATCCATTAGGTATCTAACTAAAATGGGCCTTAAGTTATACACATTAATTCCTTACTCTTTCATTCAATTTATCAAGTTTCCATCTATTTAAATCTTTAAGTATCACTCTATTATTTACTTTTTTCTCTTTTTACTCATTATTAAGGTCTCACATTCATCAACTTTACTCTAATTCTCTCTTTTTTTCCTCTCTTATATTAACTTCTCTTCATTCCACATCTTGTATTCATTTCAAGTCTAATTTATCTCATTTCTAATGACCATAATTGCTCTAATCAATCAAGTTAAAAATTAGGTCTCAAGTTATGTTAATCACATAAGTTTACTTCTTTTATTTAAACACTTGTCTTAGATATATATTTCATATAGTAATGTTAGGTATTCACTACCTTACCATGACCCATTTAGCCAACCTATCATATTCCATAAAATGGACATCTTTTTCCATACAAGCATTCAAAATATGTTATACTAGTTTAATTAGCTCAAATATGCACATTAAATCATTTATTACTAATTAAATTTCATTAAATTCCTTTTATGTAAGTTTTAACCATCATTAGTCCACCACCATACACTTTATTTTCTTTCCATTTTTCACCTTCTCTAAACTTTATCATTTATGTACATAGCAATACAAATCAACTCCTAATCAAAACAACATACTATACCATGTAAACATGCACTTCCATACACATATACATAACACAATTTATGTAAAACAATGAATTAAATGCATGAATCACTAAATTCACTTACTTTGCTCACCAAAAGGGTCTTAATCCACCACTTATTTTTGCCTTTGTCTCTTCTCCACTTCTCCTCCTTCTCTACTAATAAACATACACATAATCCACCTTTAAAAATTCATCAAAAATTCTACCAATAACCTAATGAAAATTCAAGCTCATAAATAACACAAATGCCTCAAATCCACCTTAGAAAAATATTTGGAACTAAAAATAACCATTTTTGCTCACTTTAGGCACTATTCACACCCTTTGAATATCTCACATCTTAAGCCTCTAAAAGATGAACTTCCACTTGCATTAGAGAAATGGGAGCATAGAGGTAAGTTTGATGTACTAAGTTGTTAATTTGCTAGAGTTTTAATGATTGAGATGAAGAAGAAATCTAAGGTTCTAAGGGAAAAGAAGTTGTCTAACTTTATGTGGGAAAAAGAGGGCTAGAAATGCTGGTTTGAAACATCTGGAGTCCACTATTATGTATAGAAAAGATGGCTAGGATTATGCCAAGTGTAAAATGGATGGCTAAGATTTAATCTTGGCTAATTAATCTCTAAAAATCCATATCTCATGTTCCTATGCACCAAAAATTTAGCTAATAGGTCTAAAATCATGAAAATTAATATTTTAATTATCCTGCAAAATTCAGAAGTTTTCTCCAAACAAAAATTATTTTTTGGATAAATGCATCTTAAATTAATTCTATTTAATTACTTTCTAATCCCAAAAAAATTATAAAACTTGTTCCATTGGCTTAGTTAGAATTTTTTGTTATCATGTTATGCTATTTTTAGAATATTCTGAGCATTATTTAAAATGTTTTTATTTAGCTTCAACTAGATCACTATTTTGGGACACCGATAAGCAAACTTCATAGTCTTTTTTAACCCTCAAAATTACTTCAATTTGATCCCAAATTTCACCTATAGGTCTAATTTAATTATTTCTACCATCTTATGGGCTATGTTCACTTTAGGTTCCTGGAAGTACCATCCACTATTCAAGGGCCCTAATGAAATTTTCAAAAAATTATAGGTGTTACAGTTCTTCTCATCTCAAAAAAAATTTTGCCCTTAAAATTACCTAGATTGAACAAGTGGGGGTATTGAGCTCTCATCTACTCTTTGCTCTCCCATCTAGCTTTATTAACCTGGTGATGCCTATATAATACCTTCATTAGTGGGACAGTCTTGTTGCTAAGCTCTTTAATCTCACGAGTAAGAATCTGCACTGGCTCTTCTTTATTAGTAAGGTCTGGCTACATTGGGATCTCTTTTATTGGCAACATATGAGAGGGGTCTAATTCATACTGCTTAAACATCAATACATGAAATACATCATTGATCTTTTGCAATGCTAGTAGTAAAGCTAAATAGCAGGATACTAGCCCGATACATTCTATAATCTCATATGAGTTAATAAAGCTAGGGCTTAACTTACCCTTCTTACCAAATCAATGCACCTTTTTCTACGGTGAAACTTTGAGAAATACTTTCTCCCTAACCTCATATTCGATGTCTTTACACTTCAAATCTACATAAGATTTTTGTCTTTCTAAGGCTACCTTTAGTCTATCAATAATGATTCTCACTTTCTCCTCCATATCTTTAGCAAGATTGGGCCCTATTAACTTTTTTTTATTCAATTCACTCAAGTATAGGGGAGTTATGCACTTTCTTCCATACAGTGCATTATATGTTGCCATGCCTAAACTGGCTTGATGGCTATTGTTAAGTGCAAACTCTTTTAGAGGTAGGTTGTGATCCCAACTTCCTTTAAATTCAATTGCATAACTACAAAGTAAATCCTAAAGAATTTGGATCACTCGCTCTATCTGTCCATTTGTCTATGGATAAAATGTTGTGTTAAAGGTTAATTGGGTAACCAAGGCCTTATACAGCTTCTATCAGAATCTTGAAGTGAACCACAGATCTCTATCTGAAAATGGTGGAAACTAGCACTCCATGTAGCCTTATGATCTTATTAAAGTATAACTTAGCCAATTTCTTAAGGGAGTAATCCATCTTTACAAGACTAAAATGCATAGTTTTTGTCAATTTCTTGATTATTGCCTATATAACATCAGATTTACTCCTAGTCATAGGTAGTTCCATCACAAAATCCATCATTACCCTTTCCCATTTCCATTCTAAAATTGCTATAGGATGTAGTTTTGACACCCCCTACTAGATTCTCGAAGAAACCCAATAAGCAGCACACTTCCTGCTAAGTCACCCATCCTAAAATTTACTCAATCGTCATTTGTTTTACTTTTACCAACTTTAGTCTAGATCAGGCTATCTAACTCCAAAATCACTTCTATCATTTCCTATAGTCCATTTAGGTTGGAAACAATCTTTCCTAGTCATTATAATAGAAATCTAATCATACTTAGGTATTACCTAAAAATCCTGCGGCATAACAATTGCTCGAGTCTTATCCTAAAATTTAAACAACCCTATTCAACACTTCTGTGAACCATTCACAACACCTGGACCCATCTGGTCCCCCAGTCTTAGCTTATCATCATCATCTAGCCATTACAAACTCAGGCCTTAGGCCACAAATAAACTATGCAAAAATACAAAGCCTCGGGCTCGCATCAACATCACACATACTCATTCATTCATCAAGGAACATGTATAAGATTACTAAATTTACATCAATAGGTCATAATTATTTAATTACATTACTTTGTTGAAGCCTAAATACATTTTCCTACACATTCCCACCTAAGTACATAGATATCTAAATATGCATGAATTCACCTAAAGCCTTCACCTATGTCCCCTGAACTGTTGTTATCATGCTTTATGAGGTAGGTCCCATTAAAGTGTACATGTGTACCAAAACTGGTATGCTGAGTATACAAGATAGTCAGTGGTGAATTTAAAGCAATTTAATCATGGCGTAATCTTATTTCTTTGATTATGTAGTTAAAAATGTAATTTTTACTTCATTAAATATTTTAAATGTCCTATGGGGTGCCAAATTACTAAAATATCCCTAAGGTAATTTTCTAGTCTAGAAATAACATGTTTGGCTCAATGAAATCAATTACAGTGAGGACTGATACTTAATGCATTCAACTTTGGAAGAATTGCTAAATCTATCGTAATATTGGAAAATTACCAAAATACCCTTTCATTATGTTTTTATTACTTTTCTTGAAACAGTTATTCATATCTGCCTGGCTTTATCACTTTAAGGTGCCTATATATCTTGAAGTAGTCTTCTTACCTGCTATGTATGTATATTTACTTAAATTAATTATTTAGACTAACCTAGTACATCTTTGCAAAATGATTAGAATGCCCTTTAACTAGCATCTTATCAAAGCTGAGGAAATATTGTTCCATTATACTTAATCTTTTTGTTAATATTCAGTCTAATCATTTGTTTGATCAAATTTTCTAGCCCGACTAGAAAGACAAAAATTTAAAACACTAAATTTAGAGGGATAATAACTAGTGTAGTGGTCCCCATTCTAGACTAATGCTGCTGCATCGGCATATGTGCCATAATGGAGATTAGCCTAACCTCCTTAAACATAATAAAAATATCTGAGTGGCATAATAGAGATCAGCCCTTAAGCCTCCCCAACCACAAATAAAATAACTATTAAGAACTGGGTGACATAATGGAGATCAATTTGTAGATCTCTATAGCCACCAATGTATATCTAAAATGACTGGGTGACATAATGGAGATCAGTTCATAGACCTCTCCAGCCACCAACAACTAGCATATATAAAACCTTAAGTTGACCGATCAACCCATCCAGTGGGTGTCTAACCAATGGGTTAAGTAGCTCAATTTAACTTGATTTATTAGCCAAAATTATTCTTATAATATTTAAGTCTCAAAAATAGACAGATAAAAATTTCATCTTATACTTAAAAATTTGTCAGACAGGTATAACCACTTTTTGGTTCTATCAGGTAAAATTTAGAAAAATTTAAGGTATCTTATATTTCAAAATTTCAGGACATTTCCACTTTAAGACTTAATACTCTCTGGTCTAGTGATATTTTTGGTTCAGGTAGAGGTCCACTGGATATTTATGGGTCATTTCGACCACTTTTGGAAGTCAATTTCTAGGACTATTCTAAGTCTAATTTCAATTCAGTTCTCACTATTCCTTTTAACATTTTACTAGGATTTGACCAATTGTAACTAGGCCAAGTCTAAGGCCAAAGACTAGGCACAACTGCTATTGAAACTGCACTAATTCCATAGTCAAAATCTAGGTGATAAAGCCACTGTCACTAGGCCAAATCCATAGCCTAAATGTAAATCAATTCTAGCCTTTTAAAGGCACAAGGAAGGTTCACTTGTTGGTTCTTTTAAGGTCACTTTTAAGTCACTATTCTAGTATTTAATTATACATTTTAACCCAAGACTTTCTTAGCCCATTCAAGGCACTTTTTTAAGCGTACATTGTTATGCTAATATATCATATACATCATTTAAAACTCATATTCATTATTAGCCAAATTCACAGTCAACATAAAACATATACTAAATATTTTTAAGAACTATATTACAAACCATATCACTAATACCTACCTTAAGACAATAGGGAAAAATGTACTTAATTCCTATTACTCTTTTACTTGGCATAAAATTCAACCATAAACACATGCCATGATAGAATAATACTTAAATTCAAACAAATTACCATAGGTTACTTGCCACCATCATGTAATACACTAAGTAAAATGCTATCAGGTACTAACTTCTAGTGCAAATCTCACCATTATTTCACAACTAAAATGGGCATAAACACCCCTCTAACATGTCATACAACACTAAAACTATATCTTAGCCTATGCATAACCATCACAAGTAATTATATCCACAAAAAATAGCAAGGACATGAAGCTAATTTTGACAATCTCCTTAAAACAGACTTCCTAGCATTTTACTTGTTCATCACTACCAAAGAAGAATTCATTCATTAATTCAGCATTCTAGCACCATATCACAAAGTTTACTAACCTAAGCACCTAAAACCCATGATGAAAAGGCTATAAATTCACTTACATGACACTTTGAAGATGTCTTTCCCATCCAGCCTATGCTATCAGCCCTAATTCTAGCAAGCAAGCTGTAACTTTGTTCCTCCTCCATGACCACCAAGCTGGCCTCTAATGGCCACCAAACCCTCATACAAACACACGCATACATGTCTTAGCAATGATTTAGAATCAAAAATCACCCAAAAAGCCTAAAAAATGAGGGAGATATAGCAATAAAGTCACCTTGGTGTCATAGTTCAGGACTGTTCTAAACTAGTCACATTTTTTGATTTCTTATTCCTAAACCATAGCTCTTTTTAGCCTAATTCTTTTTCTGTGATCCATCACATCCTAACGAATTTTTAGCCACTAGAATCACTTCATTTAGCCATTGAAGAAGAAAGTTATGGCTAAAATATAGAGGAGGTGGTGTCGGTAGTGGCTGGGCAAAAGAGAAAAATGAGCAAAATTAGTTTTACTCTTTAACAAGTGAAATCCACTTGCCCTGTAACACCCCTTACACCTTTCTATGTGAAATAAGCAAAGAGCATCACTTCTTGCTAGGGTCATCCATCCTAGTATTTTCCTAGGGGTCTTTCATTTAACTCTTTTTGAACTTTGACTAACCTTGACTTTATATACCCTTAGACCTATTCTAATCATTTACTCACTAGATACTGTCTATTTTAAACTGTAAATATTCTTATCAGGCACTACCAGACATTTTTAGAAATTCAAGAAGCATAGCGGTTGCCCTGGTCTTTAACCTAAATAAACCTATGAAGAAAAGCACATTGAAATTATTTCTCCTCTTTATTCCTTTTTTGGACCCTCTGGTCCTCCACAAATGCACTAATCACACCGTACCACATTCAATTCACATCACATAGATTCATAGCTCCTTCAACAGACATGTAGATCAACCAAACAGTTCTTTAGATATAAACACAACTGTATATACCTACATTGTACAATTCAATACATACACAAGTTATACTACCCATACTAACCCTACATACATGAGTGCAATAATATACATAACCAAAAAGGAAGGAAAAATAGAATACCAAAAGACCTCTAGTAGCTACACTGGTGGTGGTGTCTAATGCTGCTTCGCACTTTGTCTACGACCTATGCATCAGAACACCGACATGCTGAGTACTAGATTCAGTGGTGGAATATAACAATTATATTATGTCATGCAATCCAACACACAGTAGATGATATTCCTCACATAATAGGTCAGCCTAACCCTAAGTCCATTTATTTATTTAAGTCATTTTACTCTATATATATATATA
>CANXYI010254526.1:0-11353 GCA_948208565.1 Hura crepitans | reverse complement strand
TGTCAACTTCATAGACTTGAACAGAGCTTGTCTAAAAGATAGCTACCCATTGCCTTGTATTGATAGACTAATTGATTCTATGGCAGAGTATGCTATTTATTCTTTCCTAAATGTCTATTCCGACTTTCACCAAATACCCATGTAATGGCGAGATTAGGAAAAGATTGATTTTATCACGCACGAGGGCGTATTTTGTTATAACGTGATACCTTTTGGGTTGAAAAACACAGAAGCCATGTATCAAAGGCTTATGAATAAGATGTTCAGGGCACTAATCAGAGAAATAGTGGAAGTTTATATTGACAACATGATTGGTAAAAGGAAGTCAATGCAAAGTCACGCTTTAGATCCAGCCAAAGTATTTAAAATGCCAAAAAATATAAAATAAAGCTAAACCCGGAGAAGTGCACATTTAAGGTACAAGCCAAAAAATTCTTAGGGTACACGTTGTCTTAGATAAAAATAAAGGCCAATCCAGAGAAGATTGAAGCAATTCTAGATATGTAACACCCTTGAGAAGCATTCACAAGATTTAAAAGCTCAATAGCAGAATAACCACTCTCAGTAGGTTCATATCCTAGTTAGCTAAAAAATGTTTACCCTTCTTTCGGTTGTTATGCAAAGAGCAAAAATTCAACTAGAATGAGGAGTGCTAGAAAGCATTTAAAGAGTTGAAAAGCTTTTTAACAAAGCTTCATCTTATGAGTAAGCCGATTGCAAGTGAGAATCTATTTCTTTATCTCCCAGCATCCAACTAGGCAATGGCGGTTGTTCTAGTGAGAGAATATCAAAATGCATAGAGGCCCATCTATTATGCGAGTCAAGTGCTCAGTGGCACAGAGCTAGAGAAAAGTCCAATCGAGAAAATCCTCATGGCTTTAATGATGGCAATCACCAAACTAAAACATTACTTCCAAGCTCATAGGATAATAGTTCAGATAAAACAAGCATTAAGTAAACTTTTGTAGTAGCCAAATGTCAAAGGCAGATTAGCTCAATAGGTTGTCAAGCTCCAATCATTTGATATAAGATTCGAGCCTAGGTTGGCCATAAAAGCACAAGCCTTAACGGATTTTGTGGTAAAATTCAATGAGTTGAATATAGTCATTTCCCCACAGATCCGGGAGCTTGTGATATGGGAATTACTAGTAGATAGGGCATCTCAAGAAGTAGGTGCAGGAGTATGAGTCTTACTAAAAGGTCTAATAGGCATCTATTTAGAATATGCTTTAAAATTAAGCTTTAAAGCCTCCAATAATATGGCAGAATATGAAGCATTCATGGCCAATTTAAGATTAGTGAAGGAGATCAAACCAGAATTTCTCTCTATTAAAAGTGATTTTCAATTAGTAACCCAATAAGTCATAGGAAACTTTGAAGCCAAAAAAGAGCATTTAAAGAAATGCCTGTAAAAAGCTAAAAGCCTATTACAGGACCTCAAAGAGATAAGTACCAAATGGGAAATAAAGAAGATTTATAGAAATGATAATATAGAAGCTGATGCCTTGGCCAAGTTAGCCATTTCTGGAGGACACGAACCCATAAAAAAGCTCATGATTAAGGAAAAATGTGTACTATCAATCCAAAAGAATGAGGTGATATAGGTAGAAATGGAAATAACTGGGTACAACTCAATTATCAAGTACCTCTAATTGGGTATCCTACCTCCAAAAAAGGCCAAAGCTAAGAAAACCACCCAGAAATACCTTGAGTACTTAATGATAGACAAAAAGCTTTATAAAAAAGTCAAAAGTCATCCTTGACTCAAATGCTTAACTCTAATAAAAGGCAATTATGTTACCAGAGAGATACACGAAGGGATATGCGAAGCCCATGAAGCGGCTCGATCGATGGTAAGAAAAGTAATACAATATGGCTATTATTTGACAACTATTCTTAAAGACGCTAAAGAGATAATCAAGAAATTCCCCTAATGTTAGGTTCATGATAGGATAATTAAGAAGCCCGGTTCAAGCTAGCAACGTATCGATATAGCATAGCCTTTCGATCAATGGGTTATAGATATACTTGACCCCTTCCCTCAAGGGAAATAACAGCTTAATTTTCTAATAGGTGCAGTGGATCATGTTACATAGTAGATTGAAGTGGAACTAATGGTGACCATTATTGCTATTAAGATTCAGTAGTTTATCTGAAAAGAAGTTATTTGCAGATTTGGGCTACCCAGAATACTTATCACAAACAATGGCAAATAGTTTAATTGCTGTTCATTTAGAGAATTTTGCAAAAGACTGAATATTCAATTGAAATTTGCCTCTGTAACTCATCCCTAGACAAATAGTATGACAAAAGTATCTAATCATATCATTCTGAAAGCTCTAAAGAAAAGGCTTCACAAAACGAAAGGTAGCTGGCCGAAAGAAGTAAACAACATGTTATGGGCATACGGGATGACACCCCAATTAGCCACAGGTGAAACACCATATTCCCTCACTTTAGTTTAGCGGTAATAATACTAGTGGAAATTGGCATTCCTTCTTACAAAACAAAAATGTTCAACCCTAAGGAAAATGAAAAGGAAATGTGCCTCGAACTAGATCTTTTTTATGAGATGAGGGAAAAGGCATTAATCCAAATTGCCATCTACAAGCAAAGAATAGCTAGGTATTACAACTCTAAAGTTAAATTTAGGAAGTTTGACGTAGGGGATAAAGTGCTAAAGAGAGCAGACATAGCCATAGGCAGTGCAAGAGTCAGCTAATCAATGCTTAACTAATAAGGGCCATACGACATATCTAAGATCTTAGGTCGAGGGACCTACAAGATCTGGACTATCAATGGCAGGAGTATCCTAAGAGCCTGGAGTGTAAAGAGTCTCAAAATATATTTTGTTTAAACCTTGTAAATGATCCTCCTCGAGTGGTCGGAGAAAAGAATATATGTTTTAATGAAAAAAGATACTATTTAATATCATGTAAATGATTGGCATTTTACCCAACCGGGGAAACACCTCATTTTACATCCAGTTCAAGATAAAAGGAAAATGCATCTTTTAATGCGAAACCATTTTAATGAAAGTTTACCTTAATGAAAGAAGAAGTATTTTATGCAATTCTCTTAAAAGGTACCATTCAATAAGAATTGAAATCATTTTACAATCACCAAGTTAAGAGAAAAGTTAAAGAATGAAGAAAAGAAATGAACTTTATTAATAGAGATAATTGTAAGGATACATACATAAAAAAAAAAAGATAAAAATAAATCAGTAAAGAAAAAAATGCTATTCTATATGCAGGGTGTTCGAATGGCCTTCTAGAGTCCCAGCAGAAAGGTTCAAAGGTAAAGGAGTGTGAGTCCTAATTGCCTCTTAGGGAGGAGCATTATTACTGAGCACACTTCCCTCTATGCTTCTTTTATCCTTTCTTTCTGCCTCCCCATCATCATCTTCATCTTTATTTAATAAAGTCTTAAGGAAACTTATGTCGGTCCCAAAGAAACGTTCTCAGAGAGCAGCCCTAACCTTGCACTGGTAATTCCCGATCTAGCCCCTACTTCTTTAAGAATTTCTTCCCCTTAACTTTTTAAAGCATTTTCATGGGCAACACGAGCATCCTTATAAGCTTTCATCAAGGTCTTTTACTCTTTACAAACCTTTTGAAGCTGCTCGTTCAGTTGCACCACTTTACCATCCGAGGTAGAGCATTTCTCAAGGAGAGAAGTTTCTACCTCAGAAAAATGTTGACTTACGGATGCTAAAGTTGCCTGAGTCTCTTCATTCTTCTTCTTTGCATTTAACAAGTAACTGCGAACTTGCTACACCGAGACTCCAATTGAAGAAGATGGTGTACACCTTATAAGATAAGCAAGAAACAACCTAGTGTAAAAAGAAAGGGCTAGAAAAAAAAAACCAATGGTAAGGTAAATCTCAAAATTGAATGTATATGTAACAAATAACCAATGCCATAAATGGTATAACCATGGTTGCTCATTGATTTAATCTAGTTTATATTTGCTGAAAGCTCTAAATTCTTGGCGAAGTACTCCACCATGGAGACATTCTGGATAGTTGTACTCTCAATGCCCACGGCCTCTACGATCATACCCCAGAACTCAGGAATGCCAGACAACCACCTAAGGATAACCTCCCTTGCACAACCTCTTGGCCCGACAGGGGTCCGAAGAATAGCACATGAAAATGTATTAAATTGATCACTCGGAGGACGAGGCGCCACAGTAATGGTAGTGCCACTTGGAGGGATTGAAAGAGGAGCACCCTCAGATGAGGATTTATCTCAGTGCGCCAAAATGTGACACCTTTTAGCCCCCTACACATCTCTAACAACTTTATTCCCTAAAGAGGGATTCTTAGTGGGAGGAGCAGTATCTTAACCCCTCCTTTAGGCGGGTTACCTTTCTCTCTTGCTGCGATTAGATCTTTCGACCATATCTAAAAAGAAATCAAGGCAAAGTATATTAACAAATAGTCAAAGAAGGAAATCAATTAACAAATAATCAAAGCCTCATCCCAGTCGGAAGGGTTCTCATCCAAGGCTAATAGGAAAGTCTTTATAGATCAAAGCCCCCCACTCAACAAAAGAGTCAAATCACCACTCACTTGGGGGAAATCAATGGTCTCATCCCTTAGCATGTTGAAAGAAGAGGTCTTTGGGGGAAATCAATGGTCTCGTCCCTCAAAATGTTAAAAGAAGAGGTCTGAGCCTTTGGGAAATCTCCTTACTACCTCTTCGTGACTAAGAAGAACTTATCTTTAAATCCTTTATTGGATCAAGGGAGATCATCGAAGAGTGCCCTATCTGGTTGACCGGTAAAAACTATGAAAGAACTCCTCCAACTGAGGTAAAAGAAGCAGTGAAAGAGGTCTACTGAACAAGGGATTTTATGTTAATGACATAATACTTAGAAAGAAGCAAGAATTAGCCACCCGGTTGGACTTAACTGACTAGGGCAAAAGTTGTACCTTTATTACATTTTCAAAGAAAGGGGGAAAGGGAAAAAGAAGCCCATATTCAAAGAATTTTTCCAAGAAAATGAAAAATTGGCCATTAAAAGTGCCTTAATCATGGCCCATACCAGTAAGGCATGCAATCAAAGAAAAATCACTCAGGATACCATACTTCTCTTAAATGAAGGGAAGTTAAACCTCTACCACTTTAAAAGGATTTCTAACTCGATCTTGCCTAAGGAAAGGTGAGATCAGGTTGGAAATCTCCCTAAATTTCGGTAGCATGTTTAGATTAGAAGACAATGAGTGCATCGGCTCAATAAAAGATGGACCAACGCTCCTATTAACTGTAAAAGGAAAAGCCCTTGGTGATCCTACGTCCCCAATAAGAGCAGCAACCCCACTAACTCCGGCTATGAGAGAGGACTCAAAAATGTTAGAGGAGTAACCTTCCCCTCTAAATTGCAAATTCCCACTAGCCAATAGTTCTGAGTCAGTGGAAGAAGAAGAGAATGTATTACTAGACATAGTCAAATCTACTTCACAAACTAACATGGTCTCAAAAGAAAAAAAGGGATAAGAGGTAGTTACTTGATGAGTAAACAAAGAGAAAGAGCTTGTATTACGGTAGAAAAACCTCACATGAGCAAGAACGACAAGCAAAGAAATATAAAAGTTAAAAGAAGAAAAATAGAGGCAAAAGAGGGAAATGCAATAGCAGGACAAACCAAATGATTCCGCAAAGGCCTAAAACCAATATTTATAACTGTGAAAAGTCACTGTTACATGCTAATGACAGCTAGGAATGACAATTTGCGGCCATTTAATGCCAACTATTAGAAACGAGGGGTCAATTCCGCCCATCAAAACATCGCATTGCTTGGAAGTGCTCCCGCCTAAAAAAAATTTCAAAAATTCAAATTTGAATTTGAATCGAACTTCAAGTAGGCTTAGAGAAGAGATTGCAACGCTTTACTTGACTGGGATTCAAAGGATGCCTATCTTGAATAGTAACTTGATTGTAAACCTCGAGTAGTCTTTCACAGATATATCCGTCATGCTCGGCGAAAGGAGGGACAAGTGACAATACATCAACTTATTCAATCCAATTGGTTTGGCCCAAGAGGCCCTCTATATTCTAAGTGCCCATGAACTAAAAGCCCCATAATTTAAGTCCATACACTTGCCAGTCATCTCCAAATTAAAAATCAACTACTTACTATAAGAGACACTATAAATAGTGTCATTTACTAGTAAGAGTTTTTACACTAAAATTATTCTATCTAAATTTTCTCACTTCTGATTTAATATTCGGAATGTTCCTCTTGAGCTCATCCCAAAAGAGAGTTCTTTCTTGCAAGGGTCTTTTCACTATTCATCTAAAAATATTGAAGTTCACCCTTTTTACCCCAATCAAAATTAATTACGACGATTTATTATTAATAATTAACTTTTAAAAAATAAATCTAATTATATATATATATCGCACTATACTGAATATATCGTTAATTTAATCCCGCGATAGCCGTGCTCTTGAATATAAACATGGTAAAATCATTTTATGAAACCGGTTATTAGGTAATTAGGTTTTAACTAGACTCTTTTATATGTTTGACATGTCTTATACTAATGTATTTGAAGTGAAAGGACGTTTGCAGCATTTTTTTAATATATTAATCATTTAATATGTTTGATATGACAACAGTCTTATTATTGAGAGATCGTGCCGTGGAGGACCGCAGCTTGTTGAAATAGTGATTTTGTGAATTTTTATTTTTTTCTTTATAATAAAAATTTGTACATTTTTATTTATTTAAACTTATTATTATTGCTATCATATATTTTATTAATTAATTTATTTATCATATAATTTTTATTTTTATATTTTCATTATACTTTAATAATATTATAGAAATTTATATTTAATAAAATTTTATATATTTTCAATTTTTAAAATATATTTACTTTTTAATAAGTATAAACAAATATAATTACCTTAATATTAAAAATCATATTTATTATTTTAAATTAATTAGTAGTATTTAATATTAGAAATGATATTAAGACGTATATTTTCAAATATCCGATCAGTTACAATACTAATAAAATGCATACATAGATTAATTTTATTATCTATATTGGATTTAAGTGTTGATCACTAAAAATTACTATCCGAGCTTTTTATATTATTAAATAATTAATTTTAAAAAAATATTTTTCATAAATACATAAAATTTACATTATTTATAAAAAAAATATGTAATTATTATAAAATTAATATCCGAACTTAACTTATTAGGATCGAAACAAAAAAATTGAGTTTAATTGATAAAATATAAATTATATAATATTTTCATAAATAATATTAATTTTGTATATGGTGACTATAATGATTTGTTATCTTATAGGTGATTGTATAATTATATTTCTGATTTTTGTAATTATAGTAGGCCAATTTTAGACTTCCTAATTAGTCTTAAGAAATCTATATAAAAACCCTTGTGCTTTAGTTATTTTTATATAATAGAGATAATGAATAAATCTTTTTTTTTAAATCTACATTATAATATTTGTAAAAATTGATTATTAAATTATATAAATGAGTTTGAATGCTAATATCTAGTAATTAATATCCAAATCTGATACAGATAAAAAAATTAATACCGAATATGACTTATTAAATGCATACTAGACCAAAAGATTGAAAATACATTATTTGCTGCTATTGCTAATAAAAAACACTATTAATTAGAGATGCCAGTTAGTATTTTTAGATGTCTGCTCTGCTCTGAACAGAATAAAATATGTTCATGTATTGATCTTATTATTTATATTAGGTTTAAATATAAATCATCAAGTATCGTTATCTAAACCATTTTATATAATTAAATAATTAATTGATAAAAATATTTTTTAAAATATTATATTATTTTATTTGTCATAATCTTATATAATTTTAATATTGAATTGATATAAATAATATAATATTTTTACTTGAATATTAATAAGAAGATAAATTATAATATAAAAGTTTCAAAACAAGAAAAAAGAAAAAAATGATTATATAAAAAAGTAGTATTAATATTTAAAATTTTCATAAATAAAGGTATATTTTGATTTAACTTATATAGGGTCAAGTCTAATTGCTTATATTACAAAAATTGAGTCTAAAATAAATGAAATAACAATATTTCTAATTACTAATAAATTATAATATTAATAAAATACTTGATCGAGCATCGAAAAATATTTGACTTGCTATCATCTCTAATAACAAATATTATTAATTAAATTAAAATAAAAAGATGATTTTAATTGATCCATAAAATTATGATAATCATATTTGTTTATAATTATTATAAGACAAAGTACATATTTGAGAATATATAAAATTTTATTAAATGTGAATTTTTTTATAATATTATAAAGGTATAATAAATATTTAAAAATAAAAATTATATAAACTTTAATTAATAAAATATTTAACAAAACTCATAATTTATAAATTTACATTAAATATTATAAGAAAATAAAAGCTTAAAATGAATATAAAAAATTTTAAAATTAGGATGGACACAATATAATAATATGACGACCGGTAATGTGCGCGCGAGGGCCATAAACTCAAAAGAGTAATTCAATTTGTCCAATCATCCTCCATTTTCTATCATTTCCTAACATTTTTCCCATGACACTCAATATTTTAAAGAAGTGGCCTAATGATAGCTATTATGAGAACATTACGATAGATCTCAGTTTCAAAATCTGTCCTTTTTTAGGGTTAGAGTTTTCTAGCAAGGATCCTGGATCCGGTTAAAATTAACCGATAATTATCATTTTTTTTTCTCTTTTATTTTTCATAACATATTATTTTTTTATAAAAATAATAGATAAATAATAAAAAAATATTATATATATAATTTTTTAATAATTTGTATATGATAAAAATATTATATATATATTATTTTTAATAATTTATATATAATTTCAAAAAATTCAATATAACCGTATAATAATTATTTTTATTAATTTTTATTTTTAATTTATTAATTAAATATATAAAATAATTATTAATTTATATTAATTTAAATTTTATATGTTAAAATTGAAGAATTTATTTGTAGATTTTTATTAAAATTGTGATTTTATGGTTAATTGTGATAAATTAATGTAAAATGGAATGATTTATAATGTGTAAAAAATAATTTTTTTTAAAATTAAAAAATTAGATTAATTGGGTTTGGATCTGAAAATTTTTAAATTGTTCATGTTTGGTCTCAATTTAATTATGGATAGAGTTGGGTTATATACGATAGATTTTCAGAATTCGAATTTTTACTTAACTTGATATTTACACACTCCTAATTAGAATGAAATATATACGAGTTAAAAATAAAAGCGTATATAAGTTTATGACAGTAATAATTTTTTTTATAATTTCTTATGAGTCCATATTGTAGGGCTGTGCAAAATCGAACCGAAATTTTGACAATTTGATCTATTCGGTTCTGTTTTTTCGATTTTTGATTTTTCGGATAATTTCGGTTTAATCGGTTCGATTTTTAAAGGGAAAAAATCGAAAGAACCGAACCGATCAAACTTATTAAAATGACGTCGTTTTGAGCTAAAACGACGTCATTTTGGGGCTTTTATATATATGAAATAAAAATATATATAAAATTTCATTTATTTCGGTTTGATTTTATAAAAAAAATAGGTTTTTCGGTTCGATTCTCATGAAAAGTTCGGTTCGGTTCTTAAAATTTTAAAATTTCAATTTTCTACTCTTTCGGTTCGGTTCTGCACTGAACCAACCGATTGAACACCCCTAGCATATTGTATAAGGTAATTGGGATAAATTAATGTAAAATTGAATGATTTATAGGGTATTAAAAATGAATTTTTTAAATTAAGAATGCAGGTTTAAATAAGAAATTCTGATTGTTTTCACTTTATATAATATGGATTACGAAAATAATTATTTTTATAGGTTATCAATGCATTTTTTTTATTTTTAATGAAATTTTCTTTAAAAAAATAATGTTATATGCTTTGATCCGATTAGATCATAATTTAATCTTAACCGTTTATGATCCAATCTATTTTGGCCCAATCCAAACCTATTTTACCCACAATTTAAAATACTATTTAATTTACATTAAAAATCGAGATGACAAAAATTGATTAAACCCATGAACCTGACCTGTTTACCTAAAAAAATTGATTAAAATCTGATTTGATATATTGTATGATCCATTTTGAGTAAAATATAAAATTAATAAATTACTCTTTTGGGTCTGGTCGGATTGTTCAGATTATACTAAAAAAAAAACTCAAAATGATTCTTTTATAAATTATTTCATTTTACATTAATTTATCACCATTAACCATAAAATTACAATTTTGATAAAATATTACAAATACATTCTTCAATTTTAACACAAAACTCTAATTAAAATAAAATAATAATTATTTTATACATTTAATTAGTAAATTAAAAATATAAAATTAACAAAATAAATGTTCAGATTTTACTAAAAAAATTCAACCCAAAATTTAAAAAGAGTGAATCATAAAAGGAAAAAAATCAATAAAAAGGAAAAAATAAATATCCAACATCAATTCATAAAAACAACTCAACTGTCAGTAACACTTACATATTTAGCAAAGGAAAGAAAAAGTTGTTGCTAAAGTCCTCATACAAAGACCCTACATTCGATAAATTTTTATCGGCGCAACCATGATTTTGTCCCTTTATTTTTTTTTCTTTTTTTGTTCCTTTTTTTAATGGAACATGGATTTTTCTTCTTTTTTTTTCTCATTTTTACTAAATGTCTTTTTTTATTTTTTCTATCTTTTTTTTATAAGAAAGGAATAAAAAAATATTATATATATATATATATATATAATAATTTATATATATGATTTAAAAAATATATAGATAAATAAATAGTTTTAGAATTAAAATTAGGAATGAGAAAAAAAACATTTGATCTGAATCGACATGTACCAATTTTTTCGAGTTATTTGAGCTATCCAGGTTGGTTCAAATTCACAGTCTAATAATAAAACCAAATAGAATATAATTGGTTTTTAGAACTAAACTAAATAAAACAATTTAATTATCGATTAAATTCAATTTTATTCATCCCAAGACATAGTTATATATTAAACTAAGTGGCTCTTGCTATGATCCTCGCACAAGGATCCTACATTCGGTGAATTTCACCGGCACTTGTTGGTTTTTTTTAATGAAATGATGTAAAAGATTTTGACATGATTTAACAATTTTTTTTTCTTATTTGTCCTTTTTTCATGGGACATTATTTTTTTATGCTTTTTTTATAAAATTTTTGAGTTTTTGAATTAAATTTTTTGAGTAAAATTAGAATAATTCGATCCGAAAATCTTACATATTCCAGTAATCCT
>CANXYI010254453.1:0-11641 GCA_948208565.1 Hura crepitans | reverse complement strand
TATATATATATATATATATATATATATATATATATATATATATATTCTCAATTTTCTCCCCTCTTTTTAACCCCAATTAATCTCATTTAATCAATAAAAATTAAATTATTTTAGGCCCCACAATCCTTTAAAAATCGGAGCTCAAAAAAGAGAAAAACTGAATTAATTCACCACTTTTTACATCATCCGATTTCAGTAAAAATACTTTTTGAACTCTAAAAATTCTAATTTCAATGCCAATAGGCTAATTAGAATTTTTTGAGTATCAGGTCGTATAAATTTTGAAATTTTCTGAGAAACTTTTTACTATTTTATGGTTCAGCTTAAACTAGGTCACTATTCATGTGACACTGCTGTAAAATTTAACAGTCATTTTTAACCACCGAAATGACTTTGTTTTAACTTTAAATTTCACCTAAAATTATGTTATAATTAATACTTCCATTCAGTAAAATTAGTGCCCCTAGCCTCGAGAAATACTATTCATATCCCGAGAAGTACTATTCATAACACTAGGATTTTTCAGGTGTTATAGAATACATATACTATAGAGGAGATATAGAAAGAAAAGAGAGAGAGTTTTCAGTGGGAGAGGTCATATAGCTAGGGTCAAGCTAGTTTTGCTCCCAATGCTGGCAAGAAATAAAAGGGATAGCAAACACAGTAGTAGCAATGACAAAGGTAGACTCAGACATAGAGGTTTAGATAGGGAGCTCAATTTAGACCTAGACAACAGACCCATACATCTAGTACTTTAATAGTTTTAGCCAAGAGTACCCCAATGGCCTTATGTGAGCTTTGTAATAGGAGACATGTGGGAACATGTTGGAGATCCATACCAGAAGCTTGCTATGAATGTGGTTCCAAAAACTATTTCCTTAAAGATTGTCCTAAGAAAACAGTTATTTCAATATAGTTTTAGGCATCATCCCTAGCTATTTCTAGAGGATAGAGGTATGACAGAGATGACAGATATAGAGGCAACCAGTAGGTTAGATTTAAAACTCTTAATAGAGCTGAGCCTAAAGCACTGGTGAGATAGTATGCCATCAGGGCCAGAAAGGAGGCTAATTTTCTAGATGTTATAGTGGGTATTTTATATCTCTTTAATTTAGTTGCTATAGCATTGATAGATTTAGGCTCTACATATTCATACATATACACAACACGAGCACAAGATTAAGGGTTAAGAGTCAAAATTGATTAATATAGACATTATGGTTAGTAACCCTATAAGGCAGCATGTGATAGTGAACAAAGTGTATAAAGAATGTCTTTTAATAGTCTAAAGACATGAATTTCTTGTGAATCTCATTGGTTTGCCATTCAATGAGTTCGGTTTGATCTTGGGCATAAATTGGTTATCCAAGCATCATGCTATGGTAGACTGCAGATATAAAAGGATTTCTCTTAAGACAGTGAATGGATAAGAGATCACAGTAGTGGGTGAGAGAACATATTTCTTGTCTAATGTTATCTCAGCCACTGTAGCTAGAATGATGATTGTAAAAGGTTGTGAATCATATTTAGCACATGCGATTGATATAAGAAGAGATAAACTATATGTGAGTTAAATACCTATTGTGTTAGAGTTTTCAAATGTTTTCCTTGATGAGTTACTCAGTTTACCACCTGAATGAGAACTTAAGTTTGGGATTGAGGTTTATCGTAACACAACACCAATGGCTATAGCACCATACAAGATAGCTTCTATGGAGTTAAAATAACTAAAGATTCAGTTGCAAGAGTTGTTTGACAAGAGGTTCATTAGATTGAGTATTTTGCTTAGGGGAGCCTTAGTATTATTTATAAAGAAGAATGATGGATAATTGAGGCTATAAATAGACTATAGGTAGTTGAATAAAGTCATAGTTAAGAAAAAGTATCCATTCCCTTATATTAATGACTTGTTTGATAAGTTTAGAGGAGCTAGTGTCTTCTCTAAGATTGACTTGAGATCAAGGTATTATCAATTGAGAGTAAAGGAAGTCGATGCAGCAAAGATAACTTTTCAGACTCGATAAGGATATTACGAGTTTTTGGAAATGCCATTTGGGCTTAACAATGGTCTTACAACATTTATGGATTTGATGAATAGAGTCTTCTATCCTTATCTAGGCCAGTTTGTGGTTGTATTTATAGATGGTATTCTAGTCTACTGGAAAAAAAAAGATGATTATAAGTAGCATCTCAGAGTTGTCTTGCAAACATTGAGAGATGAAATGTCATATGCCAAGCTTAGTAAGTGTGATTTTTGGCTTGATGAGGTGTCTTTCTTAAGACACATAGTTTTTGTTGATAGTATCCGAGTTTATCCAAGTAAGGTAGAAGCGATCTTAGAATAAAAGCCATCTAGGAATGTGACAGAGATAAGGAGTTTTTTGGGTTTAGCAGGGTACTATAGGTGATTTGTCAAGGGTTTTTCTATGATTGCAACACCTATGACTCGCTTATTGTGTAAGAATGTCAAGATTATATGGGATGACAGATGTCAATAGAGCTTACATAAGTTGAAGGCTATATTGAGGGAAGCACCGATTCTTACATAGCTAGTATCTAGGAAAGACTTTATCATTTACACTGATGCATCTTTAATTTGCTTAGGATGTGTGTTAATGCAAGAAGGCAAGGTTGTTTCTTATGCCTATAAATAATTGAAGCCACATGAAAAGAACTACCTGACACATGATCTTAAGCTTGTAGCCATAGTGTTTGCTTTGAAGATTTAGAGGCATTACATCTATAGGGAGAAGTGCTATATGTATATAGGTCACAAAAGCCTGAAGTACTTTCCTACATAGAAAGAGTTAAACTTGAGACAATGAAGATGAATAGAGTTAATTAAGGATTATTATTGCCTTATTAACTACCATCTCGGTAAAGCTAATGTTGTGGCAAACGCTTTGAGCAAAATATTTATGTTAGCTATGAGAGCTATAAATGTAAGATTAAAGCTCATGAATGATAGAGCTCTTTTAGTTAAATTACAATACAAGCCAAGTTTTCAACAATAAGTGAAAGATGCACAAAAAGATAATAGCAAGCTTGTAAGTATCATAGGTTTGATCCAAGAGAGGAAGTCCATAGAATTTAAGATCAAGAGTGATAGATGTTTATGCTATCAAGATTGTCTATCTATGCTTGATATAGAAGAAATGAAGAAATAGATTTTAAATAAAGCACACAAAGCTCCATATGTTATGCATCCTGGTAGCACCAAGATGTGACAAAACTTAAAGCCATATTACTAGTGGCATGGTATGAAGAGAGATATGATAGAGTTTGTGATTAGGTGCCTTACTTCTCAGTAAGTTAAGGTAGTGTATCAAGTTCTTTTTAGATTGTTACAATCCATTGCAATACCAAAATGGAAATGCGAAAAAGTTACTATAGACTTTATGGTTGGATTAACTATAATAAGGAGCAAGTGTGATTCGATATGGGTAATTGGGGATAAGTTGACTAAAACTGCTCACTTTATACTAATGAGGATTGACTATTCCCCAAAGAAGCTTGTAGAGTTATACATTGATGAGGTCGTAATGTTGCATGGAGTGCCATTATCTATTATACCACATCAAGACTTGAGGTTTACCTCAAGATTCTGAAAGAAGCTACACAATACATCGGGCAATCGACATAGTTTTAGCAGGCCATTTCATTCATAAATAGATAGACAATTCAAATGAGTATTTTAGGTGGTAGAAGATATGTTGAGAAGTTATGCTATAGAGTTAAAAGGGAGTTGAGATTAATACCTCTCTTTAGCAAAGTTTCCTTACAAAAACAGTCACCCATCAAGCTTAGGCATGGCATCTTATGAAGTTTTATATGGGAGAAAGTGTAGAACTTCTCTCTATTAGAGTGAGCTGAGGGAGAACAAGACCAAACTTGATAAGGGATGCTGAAGAGAAAGTCAAGATCATCAAAGATAGATTAAAAGTTACATCAGATAGATAAAAGTCCTATATAGACTTGAAGCGAAAAGTTATCGAGTATGAAGTTGGTGATAAAGCATTTCTCAAAGTATCACTATGGAAGAAGTTGCTTATATTTGGAAAGAAAGGTAAGCTAAGTCCAAGGTTTATTGGTCCATACGAGATAACAGAGTATGTGGGATCAATTGCTTACGACCTAGCTTTACCACCAGAGTTGTAATAGATACATGAGGTGTTCTATGTGTCGATGCTATGGAGATACATATTAGACCCTTCTCATGTGTTAGTAGCTGAAGAAGTAGAGATACAACTAGACTTGACATATGAAGAAGAACTAGTGAGAATTCCAGCACGTGAAGTGAAAGAGTTGAGAAACAAGAGGGTTCTACTAATAAAGGTGCTGTGGAGACACCACAACCTCGATAAGGCCACATGGGAGAACGAAGCTCATATAAGGGAGCAGTACCCTCAGCTTCTTAATCTAGGTATAATTTCAAGGATGAAATTCTTTTAAGAAGGGAAGAAATGTAACACTTGAGAATCTTAGGGTTATGAATAGTACTTTCTACGACATAAATAGTATTTCTTGAGACCCAAATACACTAATCTGACCGAATGAAAGTATTATTTATAATATAATTATGGGGAAATTTTGAATTAAAAATGAAGTCAATAAGATCTTTAAAAATAGAAATAAAGTTTTCACTATAGTGCTTTACAAATAGTAACCTAGTTTAGGCTGAACCAATAGTTATAGTGTTTTTGCCTAAATTGACCAGGAAATGTCACAACTAGATACTCAAATATTCCATAGAGTCCAATGGGATTGGAATTGGAATTTTTGAATATCAAGTGAATTTTTTAAAAATCAAACAAGGCTAAAAATGTCATTTTAAGTCAAGTTTTTAAGGTTTTTGAGCACAGTTTGTTCGGGGCCTTTAGGTATTATTACATGTGATTTATTGACACCCCAAGATATGTTACTTAAGGTTTGAAAATGCAAGAAAGAATATTAAAGAGAGACTAATGGGTTTAAAATTTTATGGACTCTTAGATTTTAAAAAGATCCAATCATGACCCTTGGTTTTACGGGCTATAAGAAGGCTAAGCCATGGTCAAATGAGAGCAATCATCTTCTTTTTCTTCCTTCTCAAAAACCTAATGGCTAGAGGAATTTTTATTATTCCATTTTTAAGCTTCTTTTCTCCAACTAAACCACCAATTTTTCATCTAGTCTTCACCTTAAAGCCCTTTAAAGCATATTTATGGAGAGAAGTATAAGAATTGAGGAGGAATTTTGAAGAATTTAAGGATTGGAGGCTTAAGTGAATATAGCTCATTTTTCATATAAGTGGCTTTAATTGGGGTTTTACGTTGTTAAAGGGTGTAATGGGATTCCAATAGAAGATATATATGATCAATTTGGATAATTGATGCCTATAGTTTTTATTATGGATTTTTTAATGAGTTTTACCTATTATGTTTGTAGAGGAAGAAAGGAGAAACAAGGATAAATGGAAGGAGAAAGCTTATTGAAGGCTTGATTGAGTTTTTGAAGCTTGTGGTATGTGTATCCAATAATTAATACGCCTTAAAGTGTGTGTATGCATGTGTGCACGCTAAGTTTAGTGTGTCTTTAGTACTTTAAAAGTGTGTATGTTTATGAGATTTGATGTGTGGTGAGCAATGGCAGTTAGATTAACAATAGATGCATGCTTTAAATTTATTAAGTGATGAAAATATGTACTATGTATTTTATATGATCGAATGGCCTATCTTAAGAATGTGATTATCTTCTCATCATGATACATAGCCGAATGGCCTAAAATATGGCTTGATAATGCTTAAGGCATTTATGAGGAAATAAAGCATAATATTGTTAAGGATATGTAACCTAAGACTTACACTAAAAGTTTAAAAGTAAAATACATGAAATTATGTGAAACCTAATTAAAGAATGTGTAATACCCATATGAATGTAGATAACCTAGTCTGGATATGTTGACCAGTTAACTAAGGAGATTAATAGTTGCTAGGGTACTTCTATTCCTACTCATGGTTTTCAGCCCTTAGTTCATGGCTTTCGAGCCCTAGTTTATGGCTTTGGACCCCAATGCTAGCCTTCGGGCTTATATTTGATTATAACCTTTAAGTCCTAGTTATAACCTCTGTAGTCCCTGATATAACCTTTATGGTCCCAATCATGGCCTTTGTGGCCTCAGATTTTATATATCCCTTGTATGGCCTCTATGGTCCTAGATTTTGTATATCCTTTATATGGCCTTTATAGCCCATAGAGTTCTCATTATCCAGTGTCGGGATCTTGTTTATTGATTATGGATAAAATTAAATAAATAACTTAGTTAATAATGATCAAGAACATGTAATTAATCACAAGACAATTATTGTTGCCATGTACATGATATTATGTCATAAATTGCATTTGTTGCTTTTAGTTGCTTGCATATAATATCTTTTATGCCATTGTGTTATAAAGATGTTATAATACTATCATGATTGTATCATGCATGTAAAACTATGTGGCATATGTTATTAGATACACCACTAAGCTGTGAAACTTAGCGCATTGTGTTTGTTTTGTGATGTATAGGTTAAAAAGTAGATATTAAAGTTAAAGCATCTCCTCAGTAATAAAGGATCAAGAAGATATCTCTTTTGGTATAAGTTGCATATATATATATAGTTTGATGTTCATGATAGGCACTCATATGTATGGTAAAAGGGGCTATAGGCCTAAACATATTTCTAAAATTATTTTGTAACTCTTAAAAATATGGTTTGTATATATATACATATATGTTGTGATTGATGTTAATCTATTTGCATGCTTGAGTTTGTGTGATGATGTATGTTGAGATGATATAGAGGTTGTGTAGATTTGGAGTTTGTGATGTTGAGATTACATATTTGCAGGTTGCTATTTGGAATTGTGTCAGTGGACATCTGCTATGTTGCCAAATTTTTAGCAATGACCCCTAATTGTTTAACCTATCTAGTGGACTTTGTTAAGTATATGTTTACAAGGTTTTCATGATAATCTAGTTTAAAAAAGGTTTTAAATATAAAAGATATAAGTATGTTTGACATTGGTTATGTGTCGTTCCTCATTTAGATCCAATGGCGAGTTGGGTGAGAGGCGTTATAGTTCTAGAGACTAGATTAAGGAATTATGTATAAGATACACATGGACCAAGAGTTAGTGACCTAATAATTCAATGGTTGCATGAGATGCAATTGGTTTAGGAAACCTATCATTGAATTTGAAAATGGCTTGTAGAGCATACATAAGGTCAAATTCGAATAGTAGATAGGTATTAAACCACTTAATAGCTTCCAACGAGCTTTCTTAGATTATCTAGTGAGGGTTATTATTTTGCAATAAAATAGTGGGAGTAAAATACATGTGTTTTATTAAAGACCTTATAAAATGCATTCATGTACATAATCATACATTTAACATAATGCTCTCAATTTTCACTTAGAAATGTAGAATATATAATACATGACCTGATATAAATTTGAGAAATAAGTTCTCAAATGTTAAATGGACAACTTATGTGTTGGGTATAAATGTTCGACCTCCTCTTGTTGATGATATTCCTACTAGGAGTAGGAAGCTTTTCTGAAGTACATGGGATATTAATGGCAATTAGGATGCCTCTACAACTTCTAAACATTAGAAAGAGCTTATATCATCATTCATCACCTTATAGAATAGAAAGATATGAGATATCTAAGATGTTATTCAATTTGAAGATTATGGAGGAAACTTCAGCCTTATGGGTTGAAGGTGTTGGGCTTTAACAAGAGGTTTGATTCCATGAGTTTTATGAAGAATAGAGCATTAAAAGTTAATTTTATAATCACATTACTAGAAATAGTAAACTTAATTAAGACTTTTTTGTTAAGAATATAAATTATAGTCTAATTAGTTGAATGCCTATGGAAGAATAAAGAAAGGCAAAGAGACTAAACCCAAAAGGATATTACAAGCCATGTCATTAGTCTCAAAAGAAGGAGAAGCATGGTGATGCCTCTACTTCAAGTATTTATGTTACTAAAATAAATACTAGTACTACTTTTGATAACCACTCATGGGTGTTGGATACAAATTCTAGCTTTCATTTGGTTTATTTTTTGCAAGGATTAAAGAGTAGTAGAAAGGTGAATAAAGGAGATGTAGACCTACACGTGGCAAATGGAGCAAGAGTTATTGTATTAGTTATAAGAACATATAATCTATATTTACCATCTAGATTAATATTGGAACTAAACAATTGTTATTATTTTCTTTTATTAAACAAGAATATTATTTCATTGTCTTCGTAACATCCCTTTCTTAAATTTCCCTTTTAAACCCAGGATAAAAAGATGTTACTTTATTATATTGGAACGTAAATTGAAATTATGGCATCATAATAGCTGTCTAGAGGCCTACCAAAATTTTAACCTATGGAAACATTATCATATCAAGAAATAATTATCAAGCTTGCAACAATAACATATAAGCATGACACCAACCCAACACCTCTGATGATAACTAAAGGACAAAACTAAACTCTCTTTTAGGAAAGAAAGAGTTGTTCAAGGACATCCCTAACTAGAACTTGACATCACATAACTTACAGGCATGCAGTTGTTTAAACCTTGACCATCTATACTCATATAAATATACAAGCAAAGGTACACACAGATCAAACATTTAAAATAGGTACATAAATCTATACTCTTCATTAGCAGGCCCTAATCCTAAGTATCTCACATAGTTGCTATATCATATGTATATTATTACAAGTTATACTAATGAACTGCTATGCCACACACACACACATAGATATATATATATATATATATACATTTTGGTGCATCGTACACTACCAGCTAAGTGAAATGGCATCAAATACAACAAGAACATTAAAATTCGGGCAAGGTAGTATAGCTTGAATGTCCTTTTTAGTATTCTCCCATAGCCTACATGCAAAATAAGTAGTTCTTTTAGTTTCCCAATGTTAAGAATTTTCATGTTGCAGTTAAGGAATATCATGTCCATAACACCAAACAATATTTGACATAAATACTTAAGAAAACTAAAATTCAATGTATACTTTAATGTACAATTGTCTCTTATTAATTAATCTAGCATAAATCTTATTTCAGTTTAATAGTGTTAATAATATATCAATCCTATAGATGCATAGCCATACCAGTTAAGCATGTATCCGATCATGTTTGTACTTGTTACATGTAAACTATATTCTATTTATACATGTTAATGTGCATGATTAGTTGTATCCTATCTGTTTCCTATGCTAGGATAATGTTTAAACTCTTATTACTACTGTAGATACCTCCCCTTGACTAATGATGATAACTAGAGACGGCTCTTGAGCACGGCTCAAAAAGCCTTCAAGACCTAGGTTTGCACGGACTAACATCTTAAAATACTTGGTCTGCACAGACTAACTATAGAAGTAGGTCAAGATCTGGCCCATGAAGACCACAGACCATCACTTCAAAAGCCTTGGTCCGTATGTACCATTAAGAATAAGTTCACACGGACTTACCGATAGAAATAGACTCTGGATTTAAACATTACCTGTTTAGTCCAGGGGTCAGAATCTAAAAGGGATTAGGACTTTTTCCTGACAACAAGGGGTAGAAAAAACCTAAAAAAGAAATATAATTACTTCTCTTCAAGGAGGAAAAGGGGTTCGAAAAAAAGACACACACTGAAAAACTGTAATTGCAACAATTCTAGTTACAAGAGGTATTGAAGCTTGGTAAGACTTGTAATAAGGGAGAATTCAACCATTCTTACGTGCATCAAAAGGCTTTTGTGCTAGTGCTCAAGGAGATTCTTTCACATAGGTAATATCTAAGGTCTATAAATGAGTTTTTTATATCTTTCATGAGTCAATGATATTTAAGATGATCAATTTATGAGGTGATGCCTTGTTATCCCCATTCTCATTGATGATGAGTAGACTAATCTTATTAGACATGTAAATTGTGAATTTGATGTCTGTACTTAGCATTAGCATGCCATGAGAAGTTAATTTCACTATGTAAATATAATCCTACGCGAAATTAAGTCTATACGAACCTAATATCTTTGAAGGCAAGTATCCATATTAGTCCGCACGGCCTTATTATATGCAGTTAATTCGGTTTGGTAGTCCGCACGAGCCTTCTATCATGAGGGTTACACATCTGCACGGACCTATGAATGATAATTTGTATTATAATCCTTCGCTATGTCTTACTGCCATGATTTATAATCTATGGTATATCTATATTAACTGTGTTTATGATTTTGATGTTTATTCACATGTTAATGGTTCAGATCTAACTTATTTGGCTTTAATATTTTCTAAGTTGATGATTGGATTTCATACTGGAGTAGAAGTATGGGACGAACTTAATCCTTCTCTAGTGAAGGTCCGCACAGACTAAGCACCATTACCTCTATGTCCGCACGGACCTGATGACGTTGAAGCGGGCCAGCTTTAGGACCTTAGCTTATTCCTTTGACTTTGTATTATTTTCACTTCTTTGCTTCTTTTTGGGTTGTAATAGCTAGTAAATAACTTGTTTTACACTATAAAACTTAACTTTCACACTAAACGATTTTATACATAATTAATTGGTGTTTTCTAACAAAATGGATTTGTATTTCTTTAATCAAAAGTCACATGAAAAAATGTAATTCAATAAAAGGCCAATCTCCTAGAGATGGGAGTTGGGCAATTATCGCCAATTCCTTTGGAATTACGTGTAATTTTCAAGCTAAATAGCAATCAATTAATGATCCGCTTTATAGATGTACAATTTACTTTATTACATTCTTTAAATATTGCACTTTACTTTCTTTACATGGAAAGGTGATATAACTGCTTTAAATATAATGCATGTTTAAATGATAAGGGATTGATGAAAATTACAATATACATGGACAACATATTATTGGGGCATAAATAAGATCTGAAATTTCGAACCTTTCTGGTATAGAAGATCAGAGGTCCTGGTGTAGAGGCCAGGTGGCGACTCCACTAACCACTCTCGTCCCCAGTAAAAATACATAATCTTTACAGTGGCGACTCTACTAGGGACTAAGAAATTTTAATCTAAAAGTGCCCAAATAATATGCGTTCCAAATATTCTAATTTTTATCAATCCCATGCATTGCATCCTATATAAAATGTGTCCTTTTTACCCTGGATGGTGTTGTGAACCATAACTCCATTTTTCATTCAAGAATAGAGTAGTGCTAGCATATCCATCACTCACTAGCCTTGTACCTTAGGGTATATGAAAAGGTGAACTAATCAGTCGATATTATCCTTAATTGGAAAGACCGGTTAGGAGGGACCTCTGCTTGTGGGAGCCAATAAGCCTTTTGACCAAACCATGAGCCCATGTAGTCAAGCTTAGCAACTTCCCTTAGGTTGTATGACCCTAAGTGTGTGTGATTGCATTTATGATTACTATGTGAACCTAATTACATTTAGCCTTATTTGAAGTGGGGGCAAGCCCATTGTGCCTTTTTTTTTTTTCGGGATGGTCTCACCCTAATTTTACATTAAATAAGATATATATGTCTTAAGGTCACCGTTCTTGCTTATGCTTTAAATATGAGAGGTTATTGGGCCTAATCAGGCCCATGTTCGAACCTATGCATCCCC
>CANXYI010254442.1:0-11001 GCA_948208565.1 Hura crepitans | reverse complement strand
CTGAATGTTATATTAGATATTGTATGGGTTATTGCCATGTACATAGCCATATAATGCATGCTTATTGCTAAATATTGATAATATGTTTGAAATAGCAAGTAATGCGATATGTGATTGTTGCATATAACCTTGACGCATTAGACATTATAATGCATGTTAATGATGAAAGTAATAGTAAAATGTGTGATTATGATGCTAGAAGAGTTTTCTAGCTTCTACACCTATGTAACATGGCCACTCAGTGTTTTTGAGCTTTTGTAAAACTAATTTAGCTATGCTATGTTTTAGTTAACACATGCTTCTTAGCATAAGTGTTGAGGCCTTAGTGAGATACGAAATAGCCAATGTGATGCATTTATGCATAAGGTGACATAAACTATGTTATGTGTTAAAATGGTTAAAATGAGATAATAAACCAGTTTAATAATACCTATATAGTTAGACAACCTAGCATAGATAGGTTGACCAGTTAACAAGGATTAGCAGCTATAATGTTTACCTTCAATTAATAGGCCTACAGCCCACTTGTGTTTTTGTGTCGATGGGCACCAGGCTTTTAGGCCATTATTTTTGCACTACCTTTTGCCAAGCCTATAGAATAATGTGTTTGTATCTACGGATACTAGTGCCTTTAGGTACACTATTTTACACCCTTCGGGTGCACAGTTATCCATTATCTAGCCTTAGATATTTGTCTTTTTAGTATAGGCATAAATTAAATAAATAATAATAAAGATATTGATGTGCAAGCATAAGTTTAGCATAAATAATGTTAATTGCGGCTTAAATGATACATTATGCATGTAATTGATGTTTTTGGCATAATGCTAGGATTAACCCATTAATATGAAATATGTGGTATAATATGGAGCTTTATATTGTTATATTTCATTTGTTAGAGCATATAGTGTCTTAGAAGCTGAATATGTAGTACTGACGCATATGTATGGTAATGGATCAAAATGCATGTCATTATACTCGTTACCATGTAAAGTTGAGTAAGTTTATTTTTTGAGTGATATATATAAGTACTGTATGTGTAATGGTTGATTTTAGTTATGTTAAGAATAATTCTACTATGAATAGACATAGTATAGTTTTCACATTTTTAAAGACAATTATGTGCTATATTGTATAATTATGTGGTTTTGATATTATATTCATATATATGATTATGAAATGACTCACTTGACTCAAATTGCATAATTGTACACTTATATTGCTATGACAAGTTAAAGTGATTACAACACTAATTGAAAGCTTAGCGCATTGCTTGTTTATGATGTATACGTAACAGAGCAACAGATTAGAGTTAAAGCTTCTAACCTGCAAGAGAACACAAAGGCTACCCATCATAGGTACTTTTGGTTTCTTTTTGTAAAATGATGTTAATGTAAATATAGCTAGTGTTGCTCTTGTGATTCCAGAAGGATTAGGCCTAATCTGTAAACTTTGGGTTTTGTTTTGTAACTAAAGTCATAGTATTGTAAAAGCTTTATTATTCTTGCATGAATTGTGTGATAACTTGAGATATTGCATATGGGAATGCTGTTTCAGTTAAGCCTAAGGCTCTATGTTTTCTAATAGAGTTTAGAGGGTCAGGAGAACCCATTTGATGTTGAGATGCATTGCATGCTTTTATAGATGTGTTTTTAATATGTTTACTATTTGGGAAAATGTTCTGGTATAATCATTATGCTATCGAATTTTTGGCATGAGGACACCATTACTTGCCTTGTAAAGCATGCCAAATGATTTTTAGTGTTGTACTACTGCAAAATGAAAGCAATTATTTATTTAACAAGAAATTTTAAATTAATTCTAGTTTTATTTGGATAACAGAATCGGATATTGATATGCAGTGGCACTCCCTACTCGGGTCCAATATACAAACTAGTTAAAGGGTGCTACAATGATCCCAATGGCAATATTAGGCTGGTGCAATGGTTAAGATCCAAAATGTGGGCCACTGCACATTTTTTAGTTCCCTCTTGGTCTAGTGTCTATAAGTGTCATCTACCTAGTCGAGCCTATGAAATGGACTTAAAATAGAATAAAATGTAAATTTAAAATAATTGATGATAATTTCTGTTGATAAATTAAATAAATAAACCATAGTGGCATTTTGGTAAATTTGAAGAAAATATGAAATATAATTTTAATGGCATCAACCATCTAGCATGTCGCTCACACACTACACATAAACCATTATTTTATTCTTGCATGTGTGTGCTAATGTATATGGCATGCTTTAAATTGTTTAAATTCACTACTGTGTTTTATACTTAGCATACCCATATTGTGCTACATAGGTAAGAAGGACTAGCAATCTAGCCTTGATGATCATACAATGTAGCAATACAAGTGCTAAAAGGTATATAGTATTGTTTTTCTTTTAGTAGTGGTACTCATGTAAATCCTATAGGTCTTGGTTAACATGTTTAGAAGCTGCTATATCTATATATAAAATGTAGATGGCTTGTATATAAGCAGGTGTTGTGTTTTTTTGGATTGCTTGTGGTTTTGATAAATGTGGGCTCAAGTCACTATGTGTATGATTTTGATATATGTTTGATGTGTGCTGATGTTGACTGGGGGACTAGAAGGCTCCAGATGGAGGTTTATGGATTGTATGCCTATAAAAGTGCCTTTAACAAGTGAAAAAAATTTTGGTAAGTCACCAAGGTAGCTGTTATGCTACCTAATTTTTTATGACCTAGAAAGTGTCTGTCAATGGGTTTTCTAAGTCTATCAAACCATGTATGAAAATGATTAAGGATTAAACTAGACATCTAAGTAATGCCTGATAGAGTTCTAGTGCAGTCTATAAGAGTTAAGGAGTTTACCTCTAGAGAAATTCTATGATAAGTGACCTATTAGGAAATGCATCGCCTATCGAGTTTCTTTAAGAATCCGATAGGGGGTGTCACACTAAAGTTAGAATCAACCTACTAGCCATTAGCCTCCGCTAATAAACAATCTTTCTTTATAAAACCTAACCTTTGTGTTGTTTCTTGATGCTTATTCACAAGATAAGATTTAAGGCTCATCTTGTTCATCATTATCGTTCATCTATGTGGATTATTTCTATGAACTAATGATCTCCTAGGATAAATCAATATGTGTGATGATTCTATGTAATTCCCACATCTATTATATGAGTAAGCCATTATTTTAAACTATTTTAATCTAATGTAATTGCTTATTAAAATGATGTAATCATTCTATAACTGACACTCTAATCGCACATACATACCTTAACGCATGACAAGGTCCGCACAAATATAATATTTAAATATAGGCATGACTTGACTTCTATGCAAACTATTATTCGATAACAATCTTTTGTTTACATTGTATACTATTATTTAACACATTCTATTTACCATGTTGACATGCCTATATGCTATTATCATGTTGTATGGCTATTTTGTTCCTTAATATTCATATTATTGATATTTTAGAATTAATGTGTGGCCAATATGGACTCCCTTTCACAAGGAATGTAGTCCATATGAATGTATACATTCTATGTGTAGCGCCCCCTACCTATTCCAAACAGTAATAAGTAAAGAGTGCTACTTCCAATAGGTCACCCATCCTTCGATTTGCTCGAGGCTCATTTGTTTAACACTTATGTGACTTTAACCAACTTTGACCTAACTTGTTCATTTAGTGTTTATTATTGTATAATCTTTTATTACTAACTATTTCATTCTGAGAAAAATCCAAATTTCATCTATTATCATTTATAGAAAATTGGGCAGCATAACAGCTACCCGAGTGAAAAACTAAAAATTTTTCCTACAAGAAAAACACTTCTAAAATAGTTTCATCCTAAAGCTCAATTCCTAGACCCTTCTAGTCCCCCACAACAATATCATTAGCCAACATAGCAACACATAAGGTCTCAGACCAACAAATAAGCATGTATATACATGTATATCAAAAGCCATGTTTATATAGCCATTTCGTTTAGCTACCACAATTTTATACTCTGCACATTCGAATAACGTTACACCTACTATACAAAAGTGACTAACTACTAAAACCAAAAAGAGTATTGAAAAGAATACAAAATAGACTTGGGGTCAACTATACTAGATCCAGCTAAAGCTGGTCAGCTATCTCATCTATGGCCTGTGGATTGGAACACTGACATGCTGAGTATAAACTCAATGGTGGAATACATACAATAAAGTATGTCACATATGCAAACACACATATGCTTCATGTATACACATGCCTAGTTATTGCATAGCATGGTTATGCAAGATATTATACTAGATGCCATTTACTATATTTTGTCATTTCCATTCTATTATCAAGTCAAATTCTATATATTGAGTTCATCATTAAGCTTAAAACTATTTAGGCCTATAACTAATAGATGACACTTTAAAACACTGGATAATGGGATCTATCTTATATAATAGCCCATATTTTGGACCTCGGTAGCAGCACCTACCTTGCCTGATATTAGGGATTAGTTAGTAAAACTTCCAATACTGGACTGGAAAATAGTAGGGATTAGCTAGTAGACCTCCCAATATCTATAAGTGGGATAGCAAGGATTAGCCCTGTGGGATGTCCTAATACCCTAGGTCACATCACCAAAGCATCATAGGTGGATAGCAGGAATCAACCTTGTAGGACCCCTCAATACCAATAAATAGCCAATAGGTAGCAGGGATTAGCCCATGTGGACCACCCAATACCCAAGTGTGTAGGGTTCATCTCAGAACCTCGGTGGCTACACCAACCACATCCAACAGACACAGTGGTCTCAAGATGACCAAATTGCCTAGTAGCTGCTAACTCCCTAGTTGACCGGCCAACCCTTTTAGTGGGTGTCTAACTGATAAGCCAAATTACTATTTCTTACTTATTATGACATTTACCATCGTTTTCACTATGTCTCATGTCCATCATGCTGATGAATTGCATTACATATAACATTTCACACAAAATGAGATTTTGAGCCAAGCATCGCAAAATCATTATTCATTTAGTCATTTTATGGGCATATTACTATTCCTTTCATCAATTCTCAATTTTATGTCTTTCATAGCAACATACATGACAATCCAAACTCTATGATTCTTTCAACTCTCCTTTACATAACATCTCATGAAATATATACCATAACCATGCCACCAATGGCATGTATATAACCATCATATTCTTAGTCATTAATTTTGTACACATTACATGCCCAATAAAGTCATTATTGGTCAAATTTACATGCCATACACATTATTATTATTTCTCACTTTCCAAGCACTATTTATACACAACATTTACATGCCTTTGCAATGCCTAAAATGTCATATGTATAACTACACATACCATATCATCTAAGTGCACCATTCAGCCATAGTAGGTATACCCATAAACTTTTAATTTCCTTTCCCCAAAAGTAAGCATATCATGTTATTTTAACACCATTAACATATTCATGTCATTACTTTTCATTAATATTATGCCTAACACTATAAACTTACATTTCTATATATAAAAACATGCGCATTTTCATGCCAAGACATATGACATACACAAATTTACTCTATTCCACATACCTAAGGTGTGAAAACACCCTTTTCTCTACCACTTTGAGGCTTAAAACCTTTCTCTCCTTCAATGGCTTCTCTTTGCCTTGAACATACACAATCTTGATATAGAAAAATACCCCAAATATTCTATATAGCTTTAATTGAAAATCGAAAACCATGATTCTTCTTAAAATACTCTAAGCTCTAAAAACAAAAATAAAAGTGAAATAAAAAAAACTTACTCAAGATTTTGACAATATTCACCAAGATTGAAATTCTCCCTTTTTAGGGCAAATTCCTTACTTCTCTCACTTAGATTAGACTCTAGAGGTCATGAAAGGTCTAATCCATATAATTTTTATGATTTTTTTATGTGCATGAGAGGAGAGAGGAAGCAAAATTGCTAGAGCGTTTTTATTAGGAATGGCATCAACTTTCTGAAGAAAATCGGGAGGAAGATGATGGGTTCACAAATGTGACCCCTTCTTATGTGTGGACCCTTATATAATCGTGATATGTGGCTGGCTTAAATCATGATATGTGGCATTCTGATGGTCTGTTTTCTCTTAATTTTTAAACTTCAAAATTTCAAAAAAAATACTCTGGACCTTCAAAAATACTCATTTTAGTTTTAAATATACTCGATTAGTGTCACTAAGGCCCATATAAAATTTTAAGACAAAAATTCACTATTGACTTTTAGGCACTATTCACTTACTAGAACAAAATATTTAGAAAAAATATCAAACGACCTCAAAAATTTAAAATTCTTTCTCCATCATGTTAATTGGAATTTTTGAGGTCCAATGTATGGTATTTTTAGGACCGTCTAGGCATATCTCAGGGCTGTCCTGGCATAACATCATATTATCTCTTTATTCACTAGTTCTTGACCCAAAATGATTTATTAGTTTTGCTAAAATTTTAAATTATTTCATTTTAGCCATTTTAAGGCCCATTAAATGTTTTATGATCAATACATCCCTTTCGAGCCTCGTGGAGGTGCCTCTACCAGGAGTAAACACCATTCGAGCTAATGAGCTACTATTCATAGAACTTGGACTTACGTGTTTTACAATTCTTCCTTTATTAAGAAATTTAGTCCTTAAAATTACCGACTATGAAGAGGTGTAGATAGTACATGCTCTTCTATTCCTCACTTTCCCATATGGCTTCTATCGTATTGTGGTACCTCCATAACACCTTCACTAGGGGATTAGATTTATTCCTCAGCTGCTTTACTTCTTTTGCAATAATTTGCAGTGGTTCTTCTTCATATATCAAATCTAGATATACTTTTATCTCCTCTACAGTTATCATATGCGATGAATTCGATCTGCAACATCTCAGCATTAGTACATAAAAGACATCTTGAATCTATTATAGCTAGTGTGATAATGCCAATCTATATGCCAAGGGTCTCACTCATTCAGTGATCTCATAGGGCCCAATGAATCTGGGACTAAGTTTCCCTTTCTTACCAAATCAGAGCATCTCCCTCTATGGCGACACTTTCAAGAACACTCGATCACCAATCTCATACTCGATGTCCCACTATTTTAAATTAGCATACGACTTCTATCGATCCAAAGTAGCTTTCAATCTCTCTCTTATTATCTTAATTTTCTCCTTCATGTCCCTAATCAAGTTAGATATGATAATCTTACTTTCTCCCACTTCACTCTAACAAAGATGAGTCCTGCACTTTTTAGCATACAACACATTATAAGGTATTATTCCTAAGCTAGCCTAGTGGTTGTTGTTATATGCAAAATTAGCTAATGACAAGTATTAGTCCCAGTTGCCTCTGAATTTTATTGCATAGCTCTGCAACATATCTTCCAACACTTGTATCACTCATTTAGATTGTCCATCTATCTCAGGATGAAATGTTATGTTGTACATCAATCGAGTACCTAATGTGTCTTATAACTTCTTTCCAAACCTAGAAGTAAATCTTAGGTCTCGATCTAGAATAATGGCCACTAGTACTCTATGTAATCACATAATCTCATCAATGTATGAGCTATCTAGCTTCCTTAGAGAGTAATCAATTCTCATTAGTATGAGGTGAGCTTTCCTTGTTAACCTATCCACTATCACCTATATAGTATCACACTTGCTTCTAGTCACTGGCAATCCCATCACAAAATCTATGGTGATCTTCTCCCATTTCCATTTTTGGATTGCTACTAGATGTAACAATCTAGATGGAACTTAGTACTTTGCTTTTATCTACTGACAAGTTAGACATTGGGCCACATATTTAGCTACCTCTTGCTTCATTTTTGGCCACCAATAATAGGGTTTCAACCTAAGATACATTGTACTTCTTAGGTGCATGGAATATAGAGCTTTATTAGTTTCTTTGAATATCTGTACTCTTACTCCATTCACTTCTGGCACACATAACCTATTTTGATAGTATAGGCTTCCATCATCACTTAACTTAAATACTGTTGCCTTCCCCTCTTTAACTTTACTTATAGTTTGCAACATTTACTTATCTCTCGACTGGTCTTCCTTTTTCTATTGCCTAAAGTCAGGTTTAATCTGCATTTTAGCCAAAACTACATCTTCCCCTGTGCACTCTATTTAGGCACATATAAGCTTCAAAATGGTAATAAGCTACCTACTTAAGGCATCTATAACCATATTCACCTTTCTTGGATACTAGTCGATTAAGAAATCATAATCCTTGATTAACTCCATCCATTATTGTTGTCTAAGATTTAACTCCCTCTGTGTGGGCAAGTACTTCAAGCTTTTTATGGTCGGTGTAGATGTAACACTTCTCTTTTGTACAAGTAGTGTCCCTATACCTTCAATGCAAACATAATGGCATTTAACTCCAGATGATGTGTGGGATAGTACTTCTTGTGAGGCTTTAATTACTTAGAGGCATATGCAATCACTTTGCCTTCTTCCATCAATACACAACCAAGCCCATTATATGAGGCATCACTGTATATCCCAAATTCCTGCACCTATTTTGGATGAGAAAGGATAGGAGCTTTAGTTAACATCTTTTTTAACTTATCAAAAGTATCTTGACACTTATCATCCCACTTGAACTTCATATCCTTTCTTATGAACCATGTCAAAGAAGCTATAACCATTGAAAAACCTTTAACAAACCTTCGATAGTATCTTGCCAATCTTAGGAAACTCTGAATCTCAATCACATTCCTATGCGGATTGCACTTTAACACAGCTCAACTAAAGTAATGTGACCTAAAAAGGCTACTTCTTCCAACCAAAACACTCATTTGCTTAACTTAGCATACAACTGTCTCTCTCTCAAGGTCTGTAACACTATTTTGAGGTGCTTTTCATATTCGTCCCAGTTTCTAAAGTACACCAAGGTGTCATCGATTAACACTACAACAAATTGATCCAACTAAGGCTTGAAGATCTAGTTCATCAAATCCATGAAGGTTGTCAGGGCATTAGTAAGCCCTAATGGCATAACTAGGAACTCATAATGCCTATATCCATTTTAGAAGGTAGTCTTAGGGATATCACTCTCTTTGATCAGCAATTGATGATATCTTGATCTTAGGCCTACCTTGGAAAAGGTACTGGGACCTTATTACTGGTCAAAGAGATCATCAATTCTAGGCAACAGATATTTATTCTTAATTATGACTTTATTTAATTGCCTATAATCGATACACAATTGGAGCGACCTATCTTTCTTCTTCACAAATAATACAGGTACTCTCCAGGGTGAAACAATAGGCTTGATGAAATCTTTATCTAATAGTTCCTACAACTGCACCTTTATCTGTGCTAGTGTCATTTAGTATGGTGTAATGGACACTAGATTCATGCTTGGATATGTCTCAATCTTAAAATCTAACTTTTGGTGTGGAGGTTATCTTAGTAACTTCTCTAGAAACACATTAGGGAATTCAAACACAATTGGTATCTGATCAAGGCTAGGAGTCATAACACTCGTATCTACCATAGAAGCTAAGAATGCTTCATATGCCTTCTGAATGAGTCACCTAGCTATAATAGCTGAAGTAATGTTAGATAAGGAGTTTTTTACCTATAACTATCACTTCTTGTCCATTTTTGGTCTGCAGACTTAACCTTTTATTTTCAAAGTCAATCACTACTTTGTGCTTCAATAGCCAGTCCATAACTAGTATGACATCAAACTCATTAAAGGGAAGCTATATCAGATCTGCTCGAAAGGTCTAGTCATGGTTTATCAAAGGACAATGTCTATAAATTATAATCAACATCAAACTTTGACCAATTGGATTACTCCCTTGAATGTTTAGATCTATAGGTTCTAGCTTAAATCCCCTATCTTATGCTTATGTGGTGGAACTATAAGTGTGTAATTCTAGGATCAACCAAAGTAAATACTAGTGCATCAAATAAAGAGAAAGTAATAACGATGATATCTAGCACTTCAGCTTCTTTTTAGGCATGAATAGCATACTGTCGTGTCAGAGCACTTGTCTCTAACCTGGTCCTCTGACTAGTGCTCGGTTGGTCTTACCTCTATTATCTCAATGGTCTACTTGGTACCACTGCAATAGTTGATGCCTGGATCTATGTGACCTTTAATTGTTTTTGAGGATAATCCCTTTGGATATGGTCTATAGCTCCATATACAAAACACGCCACACATCTATATTGCCAACACTAACCCTAGTGCTTCCTTTGGCAACTCCCATATGTTGGAGATGCACTTTTGGCTATAGACACCGAAGCACTCTAGGACTGCTGAGATAGAGATGGTCAAGACCTAGGAGGAAAAGCCTAACTAAATCTCTGTTACGGAGCTTGCATTTGGGTCTACAATCTTGACTATCTCTATGACTACTAAGTAGGCTAGGAGTCCCTCTATCTTTTACCCCCTCTTAGGGCTGAGCTGGTCTAACCCACTATAGACACTAGGTCTCTGAGGCTCCTATGTTTGGTTTTCCTAATGATGATGAAAGGATGAAAATCCTAATAAATAAGGATATTGACATCTAATTCGAAGATCTCAAAATTTTCTTCTTAAGAAAAAGTTAAATTTAAAATGGCTGCTTCATGAGAAGGGGATGTTTCCGCAATAAAAATGGCTGTTTTTAGGAAAGCGATCATTTCCACAAGGAAACAGCCATTTTCCATACCAAAATGGCCATTTTGTTGGAAAGGACCGTTACAAAAGGAAAATCGTCATTTTACCCTTGAAAACGGCCATTTGCACCACCAAATGGTTATTTTCTGCCTCGAGAAGCATGTATAAATTATGAAATGATTTTTCAAAAAAAAATGGCAGTTTTCTTAGAGAAAAAGACACTAAAAATTCAAAAAAATACACTTTTAAAACACCATTTCTGAGATTTCTAAAGATTTTATAGCAAATTTCCAGTCTTATCGAGATCTTTTCTAAAGGCAAATATACACGATGGGTCGACCGACCCTTTTGTCTATTTCTATT
>CANXYI010254416.1:0-22774 GCA_948208565.1 Hura crepitans | reverse complement strand
TAAATTAAATTAAATATGCTATTGCTATAATGTAATATTTATTTAAGTCATATTATAATGGATACACCACTAAGCTGTAAAGCTTAGTGCATTGTTTGTTTGCAATGCGTAAGTATTTTTGATAGCTCAGAAAGAAAGACCTCTGAGCTATATATATTTTGTATAAAGATGATGATGGATTAAGTGATTTTCTATTGTATATGTTGAAAGAGTTAAAAGGTTATAAAAGTAATTATATCAATATTGATGTATGGAATTATTAGCCTATGGTGTTTTAGAAGTTTATATGATCTTCTAATATTTGTATATATATACATACACATGAGATGTATATGCTTGAGAGGTATTAAGGCTGATATTTGATATGAGGATTTATGAAATATTGAGTATGTATGGTTTGGAACAATTATGAGATGTATGCTGATTTTAATGTATATTAGTGTGTGAAATTATTTTGGCTTTAGATGGTTAGATGGACTAAATGATGTTGAGATATGTTTGAGATATTAGATGTGTGTTTTTATGTAGGTTACTAATTGGGATAGTATCCTTGTACAATTGCTATATAGCTAAATATTTAACACAATAACACTATTAGTAACCTTATTTGAGGTTTTTTTTAAGGCTGATTTTTATAGGTCATATGATAAAGGATACATAGTTGTATAAAAAGAAAAAAAAATGAAGTAAATTAAATAAGTAGTAAGATGTAGTGTGGTTATAGGTTGCTCTTTATTTAGGTTCGACAATCGGTTCAGGTACGGGGTGTCACATTTTTATTCAAATTTTTAATTTTGTTTTAAGTAATTCTAAGTGAGTTAAGATTAACCATGTTGCTGGTTTTAATTTGGAGCTATGTTGGTTTTTTGGACATTTCTAAATCATAGATTGGTGTATGTTATAGGAAAAGAAGACAAGCTTAAAGAAGAGAGAGAAGATAAATCTTAAAGTGGTGGATTAGGGTGTGTGTGCAGATATATATGTGTGACTATGAGTATAGAAGTGATATTATGCATGAATGTGTATGTGTTTGCTTATAATGTTTATATAATTGTGTTAAGGTGACTATAACAGGCTTTTGTGTGTGGTGAATGCATACAAAATGCATTTGTACATATATGTGTGAAGTGTGTCCTAATGGTGTAAGAAAGAGGAATATGTGTGTGCATGTGTAATTGGGATTGAAATGTAATGTAATTAGGATAAGAAGTTGGTACAAAGAATGGTTGAGATATGTGATTAGTAAGAAATGAATTAGTGGTGGTTAAACATGGTATGACCTTGAATGTTTCAAGGGCAAGAAGTAGATGTGTGTAGACACAAGATTTCTAGTGCTCCTATGTTTGGATTGCCTAATGATGATGAAAAGGACTAAGTTTCGAGGAATGAGGATGTTAACATCCAGTCCAAAGATATCAAAGTTTTCGATAAAAATTACAAAGAAAAAGGTTTTGCTTAACCCCAAAAATCTCATGGTGTAACAAGAGAAAGTAAGTGTCTGTAAAGGCTTGGGCCTATGCCTAATACTAATGCAATAATAGTGTAGGGGGCTCTGCCCCTTATAGCATTGAGTATTTGAAAAAGAAGATAATGCTTTAGGAATTAAGAAAATTGTACTCTTTACACATTTTTACCTTCAGGAAAAATAACATCATTTTGCTTTGAAACTACCATTTCATGACTTGCTGAAACGACTATTTTAGCCTCAAAACTTATGTTTCATATATGTCTAAAATGTCCATTTTACCTCAACAAAATGACATCATTTAGCCAAAAGAAGGCATAATCTGTACATACCACCTATGGGCAAAATAATCGTGTTGATCCTCAAAACGGTCGTTTTAGTCCAAAACGGTTATTTAACACTTAAGGCCAAAATAGTCGTTTCACTCTCTAAAATGGCCATTTTACATACCTTGGTATTTGTGTATAAAATAAGAAAATTCATACACATTTTCTCTCTCCTAGCCTTTTTAGCTCTCGGGAAAAATTCAAAGAAAAGGCAAAAATTATTCTTTAGACACCATTTTTAATTTTTTGGAAGATTGTTCTCCACAGGTTTTGTCTTTTCATGATTTTTTCTTCCTGAAGGGAAGTATACATGGTGAACCATTTGGTTCTTCTTTTTCTTCTCCTTTTTATTCAGTTAGGTTTAGAAACTTATCAGATCTATAGATCTTTGTATTATAATTATTTTTGTTGTGATATTTTTGTGGTGATATATCTTTTTCATTTAATATATCAATTTTTAATTCGACCATTTATTTATGATTCTAATATTATGATCTTGTTGTGATGCAAGTTATGTGATGTGTTGCGATTGATTTAAACTTCCTGCTTCCTTTTTTTTATCAGACATCATTAAATTGTATTTTAGGTATTTTTATGTAATTTATTTTATTTTATTTTATTTTTAGGTTAGAATGTATTTTAGGTGATTTCCATGTAATTTAATTTTCAATCTGATTATTTCCCTATATATTCCATTTATGTTGTCATAGGTAGGAAAATGATCTTTGCACACCATAAAAAATAATTAAGTTTTTTTATATCTAATTAATTGGTGTTTTACTAATAAAATGGATTTTTATTTTTCCTTAATGAAAGTCATGAATAATAAAAACCCATTTTCTAAGAATAAGCATGCGACAACCACAGTTCTCAAAATAATCAACCACTAGATTTTATGTATGCTGTTGATCCTTTTGCCAAAAATAAGCATGTTAGAATTAAAGTTCTCAAAATAATTAATTTAGTGGCTAAACCATTTCATATTTAATTAAATTGATGTTTTCTTAAAAAAAATGGATATTGATTTATCCATAACAAAATTCATAAATGATAAAAATTCGCTTTCTAGAAATAGGCATGGGAAAACTAAAGTTCTCAAAATAATCAATTGTCCAGTTTCATGTATGGAATTATTTAATTTAAAGCATTTTATTTATTTCTATAAATATATTCTATTATTCCACTATATGAATATGTTATTTATTTTGAGGCCTAAAACTCACTTAAAGAAAATGGATAATATTATCAATTCAAATCAAAATTTAGTATTAACTTAAGGTATAAATAAAAGTAGGGTTTCGAACCGCTCTAGTTTTAGCATTACAAAGTATTTTCCCACTTTGATTAGGTGGTAACTCTTACTTTGTGGTGCCTAACTCTCTCCTTCCAAGCTAATCAAGTAGGAATGATTTAGGATTCCTCGAATCCACTTTTAATCTTTTGAGACTTGAGGAGTGAGGTTTAAGTTGAGTCCTCGATTATTTCGATTTGACCAGCCCATGAGAGAAAGGGAAAGCATAAAGCGGATAGTGGTGACACTACTAAAACACCACAAGACCATGAACCAAAAGTACCTCAAATTATTATGGAACTTCATGTTTTAAATTTATAATATTTTCTTTTTTCAAAACTACATCACATGCTAGAGCCTTAGAATAAGTTAAACATCTCTTTCTCACCCTAATGTCATTTTGACACATAAACCCATTTTCACTAAATTTGGAAGATTGTTATAAATGACATCAAATCCAAGCCTCATGGCTATAAGGTATATAAAATTGTGAACCAATCGGATGTGTGCTTATGGCGATATAAACCCATTATAGAGGGACCATGCTTGGATAACCATAACTTGCATAACCTAACTATGAGCCCATGTAATGACAAATAGCAACATCCCCTAAGAACCTTGGTTAATGATGCATTATATGCTATGTAGACCAATATACATTATATATGGCTTAATCTTCTCAAAATGCTATCAAATCCAATAGGCCTTTTCTAACTAGTATGGGTTAGACCCCACATTTTGGTTTGATTAAACATATCCAACATATATGATCCAAATATCTTGTATGTGCTCTTTTAAATTGTCACACCCTTGCTTAATTTTCGAAGAAACCTGATAAGAGAGTGAACTTCCCCTAAAGTCACCCATACTTAGATTTCTCTAAGGGTTATTCATTTAACTTCTATTAATTTATTCTATTTTCATATTTATGTCTAATATATTTTCATCATTTCTTTATTTTAATTTCATAACAGCCATATTACACTATGAAAACCATTTATTTTGTGAAAAAATATTTTTACAAAAAATTAGACAACATAATGGCTGTCTGGGTTTAAAACCAAAAATTTTTCTATCATAAAAACACATTTCAATATATTCAGTCATCAAAACTCCACTCTTAAACCCTTTTGGTCCTCTATCCTCTTCATTGAACAAAATCACATGCTTAATCATAATATATAAAGTCAGCACTCAATCATAGGGTCTCAGACCCATCATTGTCAAAGAAATACATAGAATATAACAACAGTTATTTCACTTACATATATACATTTTGATCTCATCATATTAGATCGATACTTCATTACTTATTTACAATTCTCTACATACCCCAAAAATCCCACTATTGTTATTCACATGAGTACACATCCTAAATTTATAGACAAAAGATAGAGTTTTATACCCCCAAGACTTTTACAGTAGTTATTGAGGCTTTAACTTCTAGTATATTTTTCCTATCTTTGACCTACACATCGAAACACCATATGCTAAGTAAAACTTGGTTGTGAATACTAAATAAAACATTTGTATCCTTCAAACTCAAACATGCATTCATACAATTATAGTTATTCATAGTAGCTCATTTCTATTAATTAGACAATTATAGCAGTTCATACATAAATCATAGTTAAATACTGCAATATCTACACCACATCATATTTCTCAACCTCATAATTCATTTATGTTCATTTCATCTCAAATAATCATTTCACATGTATTATTTGTCATTTCTTATGTATTTTAATTATTAGGCCAATATCAATAGATTGCACCTTAGTACACTTGATAGTAGAATCCAGGTTGTGTAGTCATCCATATTTTAAACCTTCACTTTAGCTACACCTATATCATGATGTGCAGTGGTTTTATGATCCAAAGCAATATTACACCAACCCATGATAGTTATGCAGTGGCTCTAGAAACAAAACACTACTGCACTAGCTCATAGAAATATTATACAATGGCTTCGAATGAACCATGATGACTGTACCTACCCAAAGTTATGATAAAAATGGTATTGTGCTAAATGATCAAACCTAGAAATTTCTTTATTCCTAGTTGATTGATCAATCCATCTAGTCTATGTCTAACTATATAGGCCTTATTTTTTTTCATTTAGCTTTAGGTCATTTTACATTATTCAAACTCATTTTTCATTAGTCTTTTCATCATTTCCTTTTTCAAGAGATTTACATAATCACTAGTGATGGTCATTCCCTTAGCTCCCTGCCAAGTTTTCATTTATTTCATTATTCATTTAACATAGAAATTATTCATTATTCATAGGTTTATGAACATTTTAATGTGCTTAAACTCTGATGATACATATTTATGTATTAATATCATATTTTATTCTCTTTCACTTTATTTTCATTATACACTTCCTCAAGGTCCCTTTCTTATCAATATTAATCTATTTAAATCCACTAATGACCATTTCATTCTCTAGTCTTCAAGTCATGTGTCTCAACTATTTTATGTTCCATAACACACATTTATCTTTCAAGTCTTTTTCTACAATTTCATCACATTTTCCTACCTTATATAGACAATATTCATCATTATATCATTCATTCTCGTGCATTAACAATCACCATTCACACAAACTTGCCATGCAAAGAATTATAACAATCATATTTATTTTCATCATATTACCTCACATTAATACATCTTACATATACATACATGGAAGTCATCAACATATGGCACATTTATACACATAATCATTCACCATTCACATTTACATACCTATAACACAAATCAAACATTTAAGGTTCTTACCATTCACATTCAATTGTCACAATCTATATCACATATTCATCACCTACATACACATGTACACTAAATACCTCAATTATTACTATCAAATACAAACATTTACATAACACTTCTACTTTTCCATACAGGGTTTCATGCAAATTTCTATACAAATGACTCATGTATATGTTTCATTCATATCCATATACCTCTATGTGACTATTCACCACCTCTTAATGATCTTTCTAGCCTTGCTTTCCTGTTTCCTTCTCTTTTCACTTGAAAGTGTCACTATTCACCAAATGAGAAAATTCTCCCATTATATGCCTCTAAAGGATGAAATTCCACTTCTATATGTTTATTTATGGTGTAGAGGTCATTTTAGAAAGGTTAATTGCTTAGTTTGGTGGAGAAATAGAGGATTTATGTGAGAGGAAATGAGAAAAATGTGAGGGACATGGAAAATAGAATTGTGTCAGGAAAATTAGAAGAAAAGGAGGAAGATAAGTTCATTTGGTGTATTATAAGCTTGGGTGTACTAGATTTCGACTTTATGTAAGTGGTTTTTAGGCCCTATTTCATTTAGTCTCGATTTATATGCCCCATTTCTTTTTAATTTTGCATCAAGTTTTAAAAATTCACTATTATTTCTCAACGCCTCTAAAAATATTATTCTTGGTGTCAAAATTCATCATTTAATCCCATTAACGGAGTTGTAAAATTTCAAGTCAAAATTCCATAACTTGCTTGGGTCACTATTCAGTCATAAAATCTAAAAATTTCGACTAAATAGTAAACAACCTCTGAATATTAAAATTCTTTCTCCATTAGACTCATTGGAATTTTTGACCTATAGGGTGTGCTATTTTTAGGTCCATTTGGGTATATCCTAGACAAATCCCAGTAGAAACCTATTTTATATCATTATTCACTTATTTACTGCCTAATATGATTTATTAGTCCAGCTAAATCATTGAACTATTTTATTTTCATCATTTTCTAGCTCATCAAAGTTTTTATAAGTAGTACTTGCCCTTTTTTTATCATTGTATAATACCCTAATCTTCTGAAAAAACTATTTATGGCTTAAAAAGTACTGTTCATGAAATAGCGTTTCACGAGCATTACATAATTATGAGAATGTTCACCAATTTGCTATTCATCATTTGAACTAGTTTATGCCCTCAATGCCCTATAGATAAGCCCTCTTAGGAAAGAGCACGTTGATCTTGATTGTGTGAAGTGATGAGGTTGGAAGGCTCTTACTTGTGTTTGTTGTTGTACACATTAATATACATCTACATTCATATGCATCTCATTTATCATTTCTAACCCCTTATCTTATAGCCATCATAGATCCTCGAGCCATTTGGGCATATGGGTCATATGGAAGGATAAATCGATAAAAAGTCATCCCTACCATTTATAATCAAATAGATATGATAGGGGAAGGTAATTCCTTAACTCTAGACTTTAAAGCTAAGATGGACTAAAAATTCAAAAGTTTGAAAGGAAAATGATATTTATGATCCTAAAGGCAATTGTTAGGGTTGCTCTTACTTCTAGTACAACACTATCTAGTAAAGCAATTTTTGCCACACCTATAAAAAAGGTTGATTCTATTTCTAGGGGAATTAGCACTAAAAAAGAGGTAATGAGTTCAGGTGAGAAGAACAAGAAGGCTAAATACTTTAATCTAGAGCTTTATTTTTCTGAGGATTATGAGGATGAATCTGGGAAGAGAGTTACACCCCGAAGGGTTGAAAATGACACTAAAGTTAAAAGAGAAGATGGAAACAATAGCTAGACTTATCAGGATAGGCAAAGGAATAGATCCTTATGAACTTACTCTAGAATTTGAAGAAGATTTGCCTGCCAAGTTTAAAATGCTCGAGTTCTCCAAGTTTAATGGGATGACTAATCCAAGAGCCCATGTTAAGCTGTACGGTATTATTATGAGAGGCATAAAACTTAGCACAAAGTAGAAGCTTGCTTATTTTAGCCTAATGCTACAGGGTAGAATAATTAATTAGTACTATAGAACAAAAAAGAAAGTAAAAGAAGACTGGAGTAATATCACTAAAGCTTTTATCAATTAGTATGATTATAACACTCATATAGATGTTATAATGAACGGCCTTGAGTTGGTTAAACAAAAGCCCAATGAAAACTTCATAGAGTACTTGAAAAGATAGAGGTCTAAAGTTCTAGAAATAAGAAAGAAGTCAAAAACAACAGTCTAAATCCTTATGTTCATTAAGAATGCTAGTCCATACATGAAGGATAGGCTAAAAGCAAAAGGGCTCAAAGACTAGGAATCACTAAAGGATATAGACAAAGATTTGGAAGAAGAGCATACTAAAGAGAAAATGAGCTCATAAGGGTTTAATTAAAGAGGGAACATAAGTAGTAAAGGGAAAACTAGAATGACTTTTAATAGAACTAGTAAGACTACTAAAGTATCTATTATGACTAGGTAGTACTCTAATTTTGGCAAACTACTATCTTAGTGCTTGAAATGATTCTTTATAAAAGGGAAAATTGAACCTCTACCTTACAAACCTCTCAGACATAAAGGGCAATCATATCACAGATTAAACTTGTATTGTCAATATCATCAGCACATAGGCCAAGATGCAGATAACTATCACACTCTAAGGGATAAAATCAAAGATTTGATTTACTTAAGGCAAATACCTATTCTAAAGAAAAGATATAAAGGATAGGGTGCTTTCTCTAGTTCTTATCGACCTACCAACATGGTTAATTCAGGATTGCCAAAATGGTATATGATATGGGATTTGTATGGAAATGACTACCTAGTAGTAGAGATAAGGCTAGAATCAAGTTAGGGTTTACTTTTTCATATAGATATATTGGCTACATATAGTGAAAGTGAGCTAGAAGAATAGGTTTAGGACTTATGGGATAATTCAAATTTAGAGTAAAAAAGTAGGTGAAAAAGGAAAGACTAATGCAGTAACTCAAATTGGATAGGTAGTGCTAGAGATAGAAAAAGAGCCAATTCCTTCAGCTATAGAAAAGGATGAAGATATAGTGATGAAATAACTAAAGAAGGCCCCTGCATAGATTTTAATTTAGGATCTATTGTGCCAATCCCCTCTCATTGACAAAAAATGGTTGAGGCCTTATGCGTTGTAACCGTTTCAACTACCATATCACAATATGAGTTGGTGGCAATGGTAAAAGCAGAAGAAAAAATAAAAGTTAGCTTCTCTGATATAGATCTTCCACTAAAAGGGCATCACCATAACTACCCTCTATACATAAAGGTTAAAGTGAATGGCAAGCACATAGCATTTGTAATGGTTGATTATGGATCGTCAATTAATTTGTGCCCACTCATAGTGGTAGCTACATACGAGATTGAAGATTTGATGATCCCTCAGTCCAAGCTTACCATTATGCGTATGACAATACAAAGAGATAGGCATATGGGACTTTTAAAGTCAAGGTCAAATAAGAGTGACCAAAGGCGATGTCGAGTTCATAGTGCTTGATATCTTTGTAAACTTCTCCTTACTTTTAGGAAGGCAATGGTTTTATAAGTTAAGAGGGGTTCCATTAACACCCATTAAATGATAAAGATCCCTCATGATGTCGAGGTCATAACTATACAGGCTGTAAGAGAGAATCAGGTTTTGATTCTTGAGATAGCTAACTAGCAATTTAATTGATTCTATATTGTTAGGATTTTCTAAGAAGTGGGAGAGGATGATACCAAGGTGATAAATATGCTAAAAAAAATGAATTATTTACCTAGTGCTAGTTTAGGACACAACTTATATGGCTTGATCTCAACCGTTTAGCCAAAGGTACAAAAGGAACAAAAGGGGTTAGGATACATAATAGAAACTTCAGAGCCAAAAAAGTCTAGTAAGTGTTTCCCACTATTAGAGTAGAGTTTTGCCTAAGCTAAAAGGAATGTTAACTACTGTGGAGAGTCAAAACAAGTTTTTATAAAGGGGAAGATTATGCCTGGGTTTGAAATTATCAGTGATGTGTTTGACTGGGTTATAAATGAATTGATAGCCACTTTAGATTTTTGGGATAAAAAAGTCATAACCAATCTAACCATTCTAGAAATTGAGCTTAAGGAAGAGATTTTGACTACTGCCATGTTTTTAGACAAAGGAAAAAAGAAGATAAAAGAGGAAGGCCCTCTAAAAAGCTTTTGTAAAATTCTATATGTACCTAAACTATTTGATGGTGATGTTTCTACTTCTTTTTTTAATTAGATGAATGATTCTAGTTATTTTTGTGTTGTCTCATCTAATTTTATCATGCATAATGATAATCATGACTCATATAACATGTTTGATATTAATTTAATCAATACTATCTCTCTTACTCTTGATACTAACAAAAATAAAAAAATATTAATTACATATGATATAACTCCTAAAGAGAGGATAAAATATGAAAGAATATTAAAAAAATATGAAAAAGTCTTTTCTTGGACTTATAAAGACATGCCTAAGATGGATTGAGAAGTAATCGAGCATGACATTTACACATACCCAAAATCATAATCAGTAAAGCATAAGTTGAGAAAAATAAGACTAAAATTGGAAAAAATGATAAAAGAAGAAGTGCACAAGTCGAGCGAAGCCAAGTTCTTAGAAGAAAGTACTGTAACCAACATGGGTAGCTAATGTAGTGCTTGTTACCAAGAAGGATGGTAGGGTTAGGATGTTTATGGACTATAAGGACCTGAATAAGACTTGTCCAAAAGATGACTTTTCATTACCATACATAAATGTTCTGGTTGATAGCGCGGCAATGTGCAAAATGTGCAGTTTCACTGATAGGTATGCCGGTTACAATCAAATTCTGAATAAGATAATAGACAAGATAAAAATTGCCTTTAGCACAGAGTAAGGAACCTTTTGCTATAAGGTAATGCCTTTTTGGTTGAAAAATGATAGAACTACTTAGCAGAGGATAGCCATTAGGATTTTTGATGACCTAATTCATAAAGAAGTAGAAGTCTACATGGATGATATGATGATCAAATGCACTATGAGAAGGAGGTATTTAAAAGCATTGAAAAAGTTCTTTAAATGGATTTATGAGCACAACTTGCATTTGAATCTAAAGAAGTATGCCTTTAGGTCACTTTAAGAAAAATCTTGAGGCATATAGTGAGTCAAAGAGGGATCCTAGTCGACTTGATAAAGTCAAAGCTATTAAAGAAATGCATGTTCAAAAGAAATAAAAGGAAATAAAGGGATTTATGGGGAAGAATAAGGTTATAAATAGATTCATAGTTAAGCTCACCACAATATGTGAGCTTATTTTCAAACTTCTTAGAAAGAACTAACCAATTAAGTGGAATGATGACTATGAAAGAGCTTTTAACATAATAAGGGCATATTTGTTAAATCCACCAGTCCTACAACAACTAAGGCATGGAAAAGCCACTAATTCTCTACCTGTCTATTGAAGAAAGTTTACTAGGGTCTATGGTAGTGCAAGAGGATAAATTTAGATTTGTGTTTGCGATTTATTACCTGAGTAAGAAGTTTTTGCCTTATAAAGACAAGTATGTAGAAATGGAAAAGATTTGTTCAGCAATAATATAAGGTTAAAAAATTGAGGCCTTATTTCAAATCATATATAATATAGGTAGTTTCCAAGCTCAACCCTTTGAGTTATATTCATAAAGCTCTTTATTTGATAGGCAAAATGAGTAAATGGCTTATTTTGCTTTAAGAGTTTGATATTCAATACATAACAAGGAAGGCCATAAAAAGGGCGAGTTTTCTTGCATTGACCCTTTTTTGGTTTCCCTAAGAATGATTAAACCGAAGTAGCCTAAAACTCAACTCCTTGTGTTTCAAAAGACAAGAAAGAAGCTAAAGAAATCTAGGGCCCTTTTAGATTACATTAGGGGGGTGCGAGTTGGGTACCATAAGGTAAGAGTCACCACCTGATAGAATTGGGAAATAGAAATACCTTATAAGGCCAAAACCAGAGCAGTTCAAAACCTTATTCTTATTTATACCTTAAATTAATATGGAACTTCAATTTAAATTTTTGACACTATTCCTTTTCTCAAGTGATATTTTGTAATTAAAGTAAATCACTCATTCACATAGAAGAAGTTATAGAATAGAATATATTTGCAGAAAAGTAAACAAGTATTTGAAATCGAAAGAACATACATGAAATCGAGTCATTAATTATTTTGAGAACTTTGGTTCTCTCATGCGAACTTTAGAAAAGCGGATTTTATTATGGTGACTTTTATTAAAATCAGATGATGAGTTTGAGAACTTTGGTTCTCAAAGGTTAATTTGGGAAAATGAATTTTATTATGGTGGCTTTTACTAAAATCGAATGATGAGTTTGAGTACTTTGATTCTCAAAGGTTAATTTGGAAAAATGAATTTTAATGTGGTGGCTTTTATTAAAATTGGATGATGAGTTTGAGAAATTTGGTTCTCAAAGGTTAATTTGGAAAAATGAATTTTATTGTGGTGGCTTTTGTTTGAAAGAATGGATTGAGAACTTTGGTTCTCGAAGGTCAATTTGAATAATAAATGTCATTGTTGTTAACTTTATTAAGAAAGAATCGGAATCAATTACGCAAAAAATCGATTTATTGGGTAAAAATATGATTTTGTTTATTGTTTCCTTTTAACGTGTAAAACCATTTTTCTACCTAATTCAGTATTCATGCAATATTTTGGGAGTGAAATTATTGGCATCATATTTAAATCGGGAAATGGATTTAATTTGAGAACTTTGTTTTTCACATGTTAAATTTTAAGAAATAATTTTATTGTGACTTTTATTAAGAAAATAAAACCCGATTTTATTAATAAAGCACCAATTGATTAAATAAAAATGTATTAATTATTTTTCCATTCGCTTGAAAATTCATTTTCCTAATTTATTACAACATTTACAGAATATACAAGGAAATAATTTGATTGAAAAGTAAAATACATGGTAATTACCTAAAATACAATCTAACCTAATAGATAAATAAAATTACATCTCGGGATGCCTAAAATACAATCTAAGGAAATGATAGTCAAAAAATAACTACAAGCAGCCCCGAATAATCAGGATAACTCATAAGATAACCATAGAAACAACATATTAGAATGCGAACGAAAAATACAAAATCGGACAAAAAATAAAAATAAAGGACCTCAAAAATATAAATTATTGTACAAATAAATTGCCACATCTAACTCGTAGATGGATAATATATAAAGAAGAAAAATAAGATTAGTGTAATCAACAAAAAATAATATTTTTTATGCGAATCAAAAATACAAAGACAAACAAAAAATAAATAAAATAGATAGTTGCAAAAATGTAAATTTTGGCCCAAATAAATTACCACATCTAACTAGTAGATGGATAATGCCAAAGGAAAAATAAAATCAGCCCATACAAATCAAAGATAATATTTTTGATGCAAAGCAAAAAAAATGAAGACAGACAAAAAATAAAGGAAAATAAGCAGTCTCATAAATATAAAAATGTACAAATTAATTTACCACATCTAACTAGTAGATAGATAAAATACAAAGAAAAAAAATAAAAATGAGTGGATAAATGGGTCGGACAACACACCGGTATATTTGCCTTAAGAATGATCTTGACTCGGATTGAATTTAATGCTTGAATCTCCAAAAAAAAAACCAAGTTTGATGTGAAAATAATATTTTTCTATTTTTTTGTGTGTTTCTCTCCCTAAAATACTTTCTCTCTCTAAAAATTGACCAACCCTGCTTAAAATGAGCATATTGGCTTTTTTGCACAAACCTCGAGGCATCAAAATGAGCATTTTCTTAGATAAAAATGGTTGTTTTGGGCGCAAAGGCTAAAACGGATGTTTCCTATTCTAAAACGCTTGTTATGGTAAAAACAGGGGCCGAACGGCCCAAACGGGCATTCTACACATGAGGACGCCCGTTTGGGAAGCCCAAATAGGTGTTCTTCATACAGGAACACCTATTTGGGCAAAATGGCCCAAACAAGCATTCAAGGTACGGGAATGCCCGTTTCGAGCCGACGGCCCAAATTGCCATTTTCGGAGCTGAAACGGGCATTTTCTTGCTTCTTTTTAAGACAACAACAATAAAAAAGGAGGATAATTTTTTAAAGAAAACTTTTAGATCTTTGATTCGGACCTAAATATCTAATTTTTAGGATTTCTTGTTCCTCTTTATCATCATAAGGCAAACCAAACCTATGTGCCCCTAAAACCCAGTGTCTACAGTTGCTCCTAACTTTAAGGAAGCGATTACATATTATGTGAGGTGACCTAAAGTTTAGTAAGGTTAGGGACATGTACCTCTAGATGATCTCTCCATAAGATATGTCGAGATCATCTCCAATACAATTTGGACAACACCGAGACATTACACCTAAAATCCAATTGTCTCGGGTAGAATTGAGATGTCACACTTGAAAATCTCTCAGAATGGTCACGTCTGGGCTATCTTTCCTTTCACTCATCTCTCTTTTTCTCTCACTCTCTATTTTTTTGCTCCCTCACTCTTGGTCTCATTTTTTTTCTTTTGCTCTCCTCTCTCTCTCCTCTTATGTCTCCTCTCTCCTCTCTAATCATCTCTCCCCTCAGAAGTCAAGTAACACTATGGATTTGCACTTGACGGTTAGCTTTATTTGATTGATTTAGGTAGTCCTAAGACATTGCACCTAAAGATAAGTTTTGTGAAACTTGAGCAGTGCTAAGACATTGCACCTAAGCTTGGTTTAATTTGACTAATTCTCTCTCTTGGTCATTTTTCTATTTTTTTTACTATGGCTTTGACTGATTCTCTCTCTTAGTTGCTTTATTCTCAAAAGTTTGGTAGCACTGTAAACGTATGCTTGGAAGCTGACTTGATCGGTTGAAGCAGAGTTCTGATGTTACACCTGAGCCCTCTTGGAAGGTTAAAATTTACATTGCCCCTTGTGTGGCAAACATGAAATAAACTTGTCAACTCATTAGAAGTCAATTATAATATGGACGCATGCTGCGTGTGTAAGTGCATACATTTTTCTCTTTTGCTTTTTTTCTTTTCTTTTGTTTTCGCGTTATGGCTTTATCTTCTTCTCTCTCTCTCTCTCTATCTGTCTCTCTTTAATCTTTCTTCTTTTTTGCTTTTTCTCTTTTTTTTTATCATTGTTTGGCAAGTATTTTATTTGTTTATTATTTTGTCCATCTCCTGATAAAAGCAATGAATGCAAAATATGTCAATTTTATAAATAGGCCCTCTTGGGTACAAATTTTATGTCTTAAACTATCATGAACAGAGAAATAAAACAAAACAAAATAAAGTGAAAGCTAAGGAGCCGGAGAGGGCAATCTGTGGTCTCTCAACATCTAGATCTTCACCTCCATGGCCTCCAATCACTACATGGTCAATTGCTTAGACTTCTCATTTCTCATTTATAGGTCTACGTGATTATGCTAAAGTTGCTCTACCATCTAAACCTGCAGACCCTAGAAGAGCGACTCAATAGACAGTTAAGGTGGCGGTGCTGAGGAGGATAGGCCTACCTCATTAGTTCATTGTCTCTGAGCAGGACTCTTAAGAATTAAGTCAGTCCTCAGGAGCTCCTCTAACTCCAGCATAAATCAGTTATCTTCAGTCATTAAGTCACCCACCCGCTAGTTCAACTTGTCCTCCGTGAGTATTTGTAGCTAGCCGGTGCTCGGGAATCAAGTCTAGAAATGTCAATAGCTATGCAGGTGTCTCGATTGATTAGCAACTACTGTTAGAGGGACTGGCCTAGAAGTTGCTCCGAGATGCCCAACTCGAGTAGCAATGCAGTAAAAACCCCTCCTACCATGATTCCCTTCCCCGAGAATCGGCTTGCACAGTGCAAGTGCTCCAAGAGAGTCCAATCTAGGTTAAACCGAATGTCATGCTAAATTGCTTAAAGGGCATATAACTTGATCTAATTTAGCTGACCAGAGCTACAAACTCAGCCTAGGTAGCTAAGAAAGGATACTCGATGCAAATAATTATGCACTAGGTCCCGTATGGATAATGCCTTGGTTCTATTGGCGTTGTAGGTGGCACCCTACCAACTAAGGATTGCCACTGCTTGTCCAGGTTCTTAGGGATCTCCATGTCTCCATCGACTGGTAATTGCTATAATTCCATGAATCACAAGAAAGAAATGTTTTATCTATTTCCCAACACGGCAAAATTTATGGCAGAGACATCATTTAGGTTAGCCCGTTGGAATCGAAAGGTACTGAAAAATCCTAACGCCACAGCCGGGTAGGTGGTGCATCATAACAAGTAGAATTCTCGCCAGCCTATATGAGCAAGTAGCTGGTCTACTCAGTTTAGGATACCGAGGTCTTGAAGAGTCTGAGCACATAAGTACCGACTCTCTACCTGAGTGACAGCAGCTAATCATCTATACTAGTTCATTTCTGTATCAATAAGCCAACCTAGTACTGCTATATGCTCTGGTGTGGGTTAACAGTAGGGACAATTTTATTGGCGAGGTGGCATTTTGTATGCATATACGTATATATATGATGTGTAAGTGCAAAGCGTATGGAATGGTAAGAAAATGATAAAAGGCTACTGTTTATATAGTGGCTAAAAAATGGCCATTTTGGCTATAGAAAACGGGCATTTTAGCCCTTGAAAATAGTCGTTTTCTGAGGAGAAAATGGTCGTTTTGTCCAATAAAAATGGCCATTTTGAACTGCAAAAATGGCTATTTCAGTCAACCAAAAATGCCCATTTTGAACGGCTCAAAATAGTCATTTTTTATTAAAAAACACCCGTTTTCCAGGTAAAAGGCTTGTTTTGAATATGATGCCCCCCTCTTTTAAGTTATAAATACCCCAATGCATTACATAGATATCTGTACTACTTTGGTCTTCACTTTACCCATGGATTTGAGTGACAAATTCCTTAAAAGGCTTCATAAAATTTTTGTTCTCCCTTCAACATGGTCCATTCCTATCTTAGCTCCTTTTAATGGCTGAATAGTATGACTAGACCAAAATTTCCTCAAAGTAGTGGCTCGATTCTAGGATCTGCATTTTCATATTTTTCGATTTTCTCATCAAGAACTTTGCCCCTGGTCTGAGGAATTTGCTGCAATTTTGGGCCTATCTTATTCACATAATACTCTGCCTTACTATCCAACAAGTGTTTTTCATTGTCCATATAAGGCTATCAACATACTAAATGTCCTGCCATCCTTAGTGACTCAGCGGGTTTCATGAAGGGAACTAATCTCCCTAAATGTCCTACTAGATTATGCTGAAAGTTACATTGATATTCCATCCCTTCGAGTTGGCACATATTTGTTCATATTCTTCTCTAAATACCTAAAAGTTTTAGCTGAAGACCATTTAAGGGACTACCTATTATTCAGCATGCTCCAAGACTTAAAGAAGGGGTTGAATCTTTTTCCTCTGATCTTAGCTAAAATAATTCTGGGTTTGGATGCTATGAAATATCGAGAAGTTGAATTCTTTCGAGGAAACCCCCTTCTGCTTTAAGTTTTTTTTTTCCAATAGACCACCTCTGTAGAAGAGGTTTGCCCTATCCTTTATTTCACTTTCTTTTTTTCTCAAGTTTGGCTGAAAGAGAAACTTCATTTCTTAGTTAATCCTTTACCTCATGCTGTTGGATCTTATGATTTGAAGCACTTGCTATCGCGAGCCGTTACGCACCACTTTATGGACATTAAAGAATGGGCCTCTTGGTTAAGTTCATTAATAGATGAGAATATAAGTTTCAAAAATCCATGAATTCACTTACAATACATGAGGTGAAGTGGTTCGTCAAGTTGAGTTCCTATAGTTAGCTTGCATAAGGTTACTTTTTGTATTCTTGACTATTGTGCAAGGCAGTTTAGCAAAACCCAAAGGATCATGACTCATCTATTGTCTTTTAGAGTATAAGGTATATCCATTACCTTTATTTCTAGCTATAATAAACTATGGTGATAGTTGCCTTTAAAGTCAACCATTGCTCTTATTGTTGCTTCTGAGTTTCACATTTTAAACGTATATAAGGTATGGGTAACTAGCCTCGCTCGAGATAACTGATCCCGCTAGTTGAAGTTAAATGATGAGCGTAGTAGCAAAAGACAAAGAATTTGAAAATAAAGGATCACGGATGGAAAAATAACTTTTCTACTTTACTATTGTTCTTGTTTACTATGTGTAATGTCATGTCTATTTAGTTTATAAAATGCTTAATAATGCTTATTAATGTTGTCCCATTTTAACAACATCATATTGGCATTGTATGATAATCACAACAAGACATTCATGTAGCAACACATTTCCACATTTAATCAAGAGAGTTCTTAAGTACATCTTAAACTCCCATCACCAATCAGCCCATGAGAGTTTTCATGATTGACTATTTTCTCTCAACCCCTAATTTTTGCATAGGATGCCTTTTTTCAATTTTCACCCTATCAGGGTACCAGTTTTAGCAAAGCCACCGTTTATTGGTTTTTAACCCACAAGGCTATTATTTCTCTTCTTTTTCTCTTTTATCTAACTTTGGCCACAGAACCACTTAAATCTATCCAAGTTCATAGGTTCCCTTAACTCATTTCCTTCACAATCTATAAGAATAATAGCAACTTTTAGTAATGCTCATTTCAGGATGAGCGGACCTTCCCAATTTGGCTTAAAGTTTCCTCTTAGGTCTGGTAGTCTTAGTCTCATCTACTTAAAGACTAGCTCTCCTTCTTTTAGTTTATGATCCTTCATACTTTTACTAAAAGCACATGCCATCCTTTTCTGGTAAATTTGATTGTAATAATTAGCTTTAACCTCTTTTCATCTAGCAAATTCAGTTGCTAGAACCTTTGTTTAACCCAGCCAGTCTTGAGAATTTTTAGCTCTACTGCTATTCTCAATGACTATAGTTCAGGCTCTACTGGAAGTATTGAACTTATCCCATACACCAAAGAGAATGGAGTATCATTCATTGAGGTTCTTATTGTGGTCCTATATCCCCATAAAGCGAAGGGAAACTTATCTACCTAATCTTTATAAGTCACCACCATCTTAGCTAAAATCCTTTTGATGTTCTTATTTGCTGCTTGAACCACCCCGTTGGCTTGAGGCCTATAGGGAGAAGACTTATGATGTTGGATCTTGTACTTTTGTAAGAGTGCCTTTGCTTCTGCTTGGAACTGGACACAATTGTCTAACACTATATAGTGTGGAACCCTGTATCTACAAATCAAATTCTTCTCTATGAAGTTAGCCATTTCTCTTACACCCAGCTTCTTGAAAGATTCTACTTTAACCCATTTTAGGAAGTAATCAACCACAACTATAATGAAACGATGCCTATTTAAAGCTATCGAATGTATCTCCCCCACTATATCAATCCCCCATATGGCAAACGGCCAAGGAGACAATAATCTGTAGAGTTCAAACACTGGCATATGTTTCAAATCTCCATATCACTGGCACTTATGACACCTTAGTACATACTTTGAGCAATCATGATCTATCATAAGCCAAAAGAATCCTTGCCACGTAATCTTTTTGGCTAACTCTAGACCATGCATGTGTGTACCATATGAGCCTGTGTGTATTTCTTCCATGACCTTTTTCGCTTCTTATCCTTCTAAGTAACTAAGTTGAAGGCCATATACTTGCCTTTTGTATAGAATCCTACCAACATTAATGAATTGAGTTGACATCCTTTTTAATACCTTTTTATCCTTATCTATGGCTTCCTCGAGAAATTCTTCGTTCTTTAAGTAATTTTGGATGTCATAAAACCACGGCTTGTTTTTTCCTTGCTTTATTTCCATGACCTATTCCATTTCATAACAAGGCTTTTCTAAACAAGAAATGATAATAGTTTCATAACTATCCCGTTTGAATTATCCCATATGGAAAACTAAGGTAGCCAGCACATCTACTAGCTGATTCTCATCCCTTAGAACATGACAAAAAGTACAGATTTTGTGCCTTGGTAGTCGTAGCAACTATAGATTCAACAAGTATTCCCTAATTGTGTCAAAAGCTTTTTGGCAATCCTCATTCCACTTAGTTGGTTGGTTTTTTTTTTGAAAAGTTTAAATATAGGCTCACATATGGTGGTAAGCTTAGCTATTAATATGATTATGTATTGGAGCATACCTAAAAATCCCCTTATTTCCCTTTCTTTCTTTGGTATCGGCATTTCTTGAATTGCTTTAACTTTATCAGGGTCCACCTCGATCCCTTTTTGACTCACAATATGCCTCAGGAGTTTTCCCAAAGTCACATCGAATACACACTTTTTCAGATTCATCTAGAGGTTGTACTTCTCTATCCTCTTGAAGAATTTCTCCAAGGCTTCTAAATGTCATTCTCTTGTAGAGGATTTGATCATCATGTTGTCGACATACACTTCCACTTCCTTGTGAATCATATCACAATAATCTTTATAGCTATCCTCTAGTACGTAGCCCCAGCATTTTTTTATCTGAAAGGCATAACACTGTAACAAAATGTGTCCTCTTTCATGATGAAGGCAGTCTTTACCTTGTCAACAATCCTATTCAGAATCTGATTATAGCCAGCATACCCATCCACAAAGCTATACATTTTACACATCATGGCACTATCAATTGATACATCTATATGAGGTAGTGGGAAGTCATCTTTTGTGCAAGCTTTGTTCAGATCTTTATAGTCTATACACATTCGAACATTTTCATTCTTCCTGGCAATAGGTATTACATTATCCAACCATGTTGGGTACTAAAATTCTTCCAAAAACTAGGCCTCAACTTACTTGTGTACTTCTTCCATTATCTCTTTCGCCCATTCTGGTCTTATCCTTCGTAGTTTCTACTTTATAGGTCTTGCTTTTGAGTAAGTATAAATGGCATGTTTCGCTATTTCCCGATCCATACCAGGCATATCCTTGTAGGTCTAGGCAAACACTTTTTCATGTTTTTTTTATCATTCTCTCAAACTTATTCCTCTCTTTAGGAGTTACGTCAGATGTAATTAAAATCTCTTTTTGATTTTCATCAGTACTGAGATTAAATGAGGTAGTATTTATTGAATTAATATCAAACATTTTATGCAAGTCATGATTATCATTATGCATGATGTAATTAGATAAGACATCACAAAAATAAGCAAAATCATTCATATTATTAACCAAAGAAATAGGCACATCATCAAAAAGTTAAGGTACATATAAATTATCACAAGAATATTCAAGTAGATCTGCCTCTTGCAACTTCTTCTTCCTTTTCTCCTAGAGCATGACATCAATCAGGATCTCTTTCCCTCACCCGATTTCCACCTCAGTTAGGTTGATCATAATTTCCTCATCCCAAAAATCTAAAACTACTTTTACATCATTAGCATCCCAATCAAATACATCATTGAATATCTTAAATTGTGGCATAAACTGTCCTTTAACAATAGTTGGCTAAGATTGCCCATAATAACTGACATTTCCCTTAGCTCAAACAAAGCTTTCTTCTAGGAAGGGGATGTCTTTTCTAATCTTCTTCAATGCTAACATCTCTACTGTGTATCCTAGTCCCTTTTGATCTCTTTATTTTTAAGGCTAGATAACTAAAAAAAGGGCCTTTTCGAAGCATGCCCTAGTCTAGCTCTAGGTAGATAGTTCATCTTTTCATCATATTCACTACCCATGGGTTTTCCCCTTCTTTAGAAAAAATCTTAGCAATATGAAAGCCGTTGAAAGGTTGACTAGCTATTTCAAGCATCGACACCTGATTCTCCCTTATAACCTTAATCATCACAATCTCACCATCATAAGGGATCTTAATCATCTGATGTAATATCGAAGGAACTCCCCCTAGCTTGTGGAACTATAGCCTTCCCAAGAGTAAGGAGAAATTTATAGGAATATCGAGCATTGCGCACTCTACATTACTCACAATTACTCCCATTTTAACCTTGACCTTGAAAGTCCCATATGCTTGCCTCTTTGTCTTGTCATAAGCCGTAATGGTAAGCTTAGATAGAGAGGTCATCGAATCCTCAATTCTATAAGATGTTATAGCCTTAAGAAGACATATATTGATTGACAACCCATCATCCACCATTACACAGGCCGTGTGTTTATCATTCACTTCTGCCTTGATATACATAGGATGGTTATGGGGATATCCCTTAGGAGGTAATTATATATCATAAAAGCTAGCCTTTGCCTCTTCCTCCCTTTGTACCACTGTTACTAGTTTAGATGGTGATATGGTAGTAGAAATAGTGGTCGTACATAAAGCTTCAACTATTTTCTAGCGGTGTAAGGTGAATTGTCGTAACAGATCCCAAATCGAGATCTATGCGGGAACTTTCTTTAACTGCTTGGTGATAGCATCTTCATTGCTTTCCCCTACTGGTGGAGTCAGATCCCTTTCGACTTTTGGTATGACCCTTCCACTACGAGTTATCGCTTTAGTTTTTGCCTCTTTGCTCACTTTTTGTTCTGAATTAAAATTTACCCATACCTTTTGATTTTGATCCCTCAGCTCACTCTCACTATTAGCAGCCTATATGTCTATCATGAATATTAGATTCTAATTCACCTCAGTGCTTCTAGCCATAGCTAAATAATCATTCCCATACAAATCTCAGACAACATACCATTCTGGTAGACTTGAGTTGACCATATTAATCTGAGGGGGAACTCTAGCGTACATGCCTTGAGCTTTTTACCTTTGTTTTGGATCAGGAATTTGCCTCGAATCAATCAAATCCTAAATCCTATCATGCAAGGTGTGACAATTATCAGTACCAAGACTAGTGTGTTGATGGTATTCATAGTATAGATATGCCCTATGAGGTTGGAGTTTTCCATTCTTTTGAAACCTCTTTAAGCACAAGGATAACAACTTGCATATATTTGAGTAATGCCTCATAATGGTGGATACCTCAGTAGTCTGCCAAAA